>CAUYRH010087609.1:0-25062 GCA_963574655.1 Perodicticus potto
GAAAAGAAATAACCAAAATTAGGGCAGAATTAAATGAAATTGAAAACAAAAGAATCATTCAGAAGATCAATGAAACAAAAAGTTGGTTTTTTGAAAAGATTAACAAAATTGATAAACCTTTGGCCAACCTAACCAGAAACCAGAAACAGAAACATATTAAACGTCTCTAATATGGTCTATCAGAAACAATAACTGAGAAATAACAACAGACACTTCAGAAATTCAAAAAATCCTTAATAATTACTACAAAAATCTCTGTTCCCAGAAATATGAAAATCTAAAGTAAATGGACCAATACCTGGAAGAACAAGACCTTCCTAGACTGAATAAGAAAAAATTAGAAATCTTGAATAGACCCGTATCACTGAAATAGCATCAACAATACGAAATCTCCCTAAAATGAAAAGTCCAGGACCAGATGGCTTCACATCCGAATTCTATCAAACCTTTCAACAGGAACTAGTACCTATATTATACAACCTTTTCCAAAGCATAGAAAAAGAAGGAACACTTTCCAACACATTCTATGAAGCAAATATCACCCTGATACCCAAACCATGAAAGGATCCAACAAGAAAGAAAATTATAGACCAATATCATTAAAGAATATTGATGTAAAAACATTCAATAAGATCTTAGCAAACAGAATTTAACAACACATCAAAAAAATTATACACCACGATCAAGTTGGTTTTATTCCAGGGTTACAGGGTTGGTTCAACATACACAAATCTATAAATATAACACATCACATCAATAAAATAAAAATCAAAGACCATATGATTTTCTCAATTGATGTAGAAAAAGCTTTTGATGATATACAGCATCCTTTCATTATCAGAATTCTTAAGAAAATAGGCATAGAAGGGACATTTCTTAAACTAATACAGGCCATCTACAGCAAACTCACAGCTAATATCATATTGAATGGTGTAAAATTGAAAACATTTCCACTCAGATCAGGAACCAGGCAAGGATGCCCACTGTCTCCACTGCTATTCAACATAGAAATGGAAATCTTAGCCATCGCAATCAGGCAAGAGAAGGTGATCAAAGGTATCCAAATAGGGTCAGAGGAGATCAAACTCTCACTCTTCGCTGATGATATGATCCTATAGCTGGAAAATCCTAGGGACTCAACTTCAAAACTCTTAGAAGTGATCAAGGAATACAGCAATGTCTCAGGATACAAAATCAATAGTTACAAATCAGTAGCATTTATATATGCCAACAATGGTCAAGCTGAAAACAATCCATGACTCTATTCCTTTTATAATAGTGCCAAAGAGGATGAAATATCTGGGAATTTACAAAACAAAAGACATGAAAGATCTCTATAAGGAGAACTATGAATCTCTGAGAAAAGAAATAGCCGAAGATGTTAACAAATGGAAAAACCTACCATGCTCATGGCTGGGAAGAATCAACATTGTTAAAATGTCCACACTACTCAAAGCAATCTACAGATTTAATGCAATTCCTATTAAAGCACCATTGTCATACTTTAAAGAACTTGAAAAAAATAGTACTTCATTTTATATGGAATCAGAAAAAACCTTGAATAGCAAACACATTACTCAGAAATGAAAACAAATCAGGAGGTATCACATTATCAGACTTCAGGCCATATTATAAATCTATAGTGATCAAAACACCATGGTACTGGCATAAAAACAGAGCAGTAGATTTATGGAACAGAATAGAGAACCAAGAGATGAACCCTGCTATTTATTGCCATTTGATCTTCAGCAAGCCTATCAAAAATGTTCAGTGGGAGAAAGACTCCCTATTTAACAAATGGTGCTGAGTGAACTGGCTGGTGACCTGTAGAATACTGAAACTGGACCCCCACCTTTTACCATTAACAAAAATTGATTCTCACTGGATCTAGACATGAAACTATACAAACACTAGAAGAGAATGCAAGGAAAACACTTGAAGAAATTGGCCTGGGAGAATATTTTATGAGGAGGACCCCCTGGGCAATTGAAGCAACACCAAAAATACATTACTGGGATCTGATCAAACTAAAAAGGTTTTTCACAGCCAAGAGCACAGTAAGTAAAGCAAATATACAACCTTCAGAATGGTAGAAGATTTTTGCAGATTATGCTTCCGACAAAGGTCTGATAACTAGAATCTACAGAGAACTCAAACTAATCAATAAGAAAAGAAGAAATAACCCCATTTCTATGTGGGCAAGAGACTTGAACAGAAACTTCTCTGATGAAGACAGGCACTTGGCCTAAAAACACATGAAAAAATGCTCATCATCCTTAATTATCAGAGAAATGCAAATCAAAACCACTTTGAGATACCGCCTAACTCCAGTAAGATTAGCCCACATCACAAAAGCCCAAAATTACAGATGTTGACACAGATTCAGAGAGAAGGGAATGCTTCTACACTGCTGGTGGGAATGCAAGCTAATATGACCTTTTTGGAAAGAAGTTTGGAGAACACTCAAGTAACTAGAAGTAGACGTACTGTTTGATCTTGCAATTCCTCTACTAGGTATATACCCAGATGATCAAGAATCATTTTACAAGAAAGACATTTGCACCAGAATGTATATTTCAGCCCAATTCATAATAGCCAAGACATGGAAATAGCCCAAGGGCCCATCAACCCATGAATGGAGTAAAAAATTATGGTATATGTACACCATGGAATACCTCACAGTCATAAAAAAGATGGAGACTTCACACCTTTTATGTTTACCTGGATGGAGCTAGAATATATTCTTCTTGGTAAAGTATCTCAACAATGGAAAAAAAAAAGTATCCAATGTACTAAATACTACTATAAAATCAATATATAACCAACTACATACTCATATGAATGGCAAAACATAACTATAGTCCAGAAAGTAGAAGGGAAGAGCAGAGTGAGGGGAGGGGAGGGGGGATATGGGAGGAGGGAGTATATTTGGGGGGGACCTCACCTAATGTGCATGATGCAATGGTACATTTCAAAACTATTAAGAAATGAGTATAATTGTGATGGATGTGTTACTTACTTCAATGTAAGAATTTCTCATTGTATATCGAAGCAGTACCCTGAACTGCATAAATGCATCAATGTACAAAGTTATGACTTAATAAAAAATAATTAAAGAAATAAAACTAAAAAAAAAATAAAAAGCTTCTTCTGCACAGCCAAGAAGCAATAAATAGAGCAAATACACTACCCACAGAATGGGAGGGAATATTTACATGCTATATATCCAAAAGAGGGCTGATAATCAGAATCTACAAGAAACCAAAGAAAATCTGCAAGAAAAAACCAAACAACCCCATTTAAAAGTGAGAAAAAGACATAAACAGAAACGTTTCAAAGGAAGAGAGTTTAATGGCCAACAAACACATGAAAAAAATGATCAACATCTCTAATCATTAGAGAAAAGCTAATTAAAAACCACTGTGAGACATCATCTAATTCCAGTGAGAAAGGCTTTTTAAAAAAAGTTCCCAAACAGCAAGTGGAGAGAAAGAAACACTTGTATGCTGCTGGTGAGGCTGCAAACTAGATAGCCTCTATGGAAAATTATATGGAGAATCCTCAAAGAACTAAAAGTAGGCCTATCATTTGATCTAGCAATCCCTCTACTAGGTATCTACCAAAAGGATAAAGAGGACATTTTATCATAAAACACTTGTACTCGAATATTTATAGCTAATAACACAATTTACAATCTCAGACATGTGGAAACCCCAGTGCCTATCAATCCATGAGTGGATTAATAAAATGTGGTATTTGTATACCAGGCAGTACTACTCAGCCATAAAAAAATGGTGATCTAGTATCTCTTGTAACAACTTGTATGGCACTGGAGACCATTCTTCTAAGTAAAGCATCCCAAGAATGGAAAAAAAAAAATACTATATATGCTTAATACGAAATTGGAACTAGTTGATCAACACTTATATGCACGTAGGGAAGTAAAACTCAACAGGAATCACTTGATGTGAGACAGAGGAGGAGAGGCTGGGTTAATTCACACCTAATGGGTACAATGCACACATTCTGGGTGAAGGGAGCACTTAACAATTTTGACCTGAAATGTGCAAAACAAATTGTGTAATCACAATGTGTGTACCCCTGTAATATTCTGAAATAACAAAACAATACAAAACAAAGAGTTTCAGTTGCTCCACAGTGACATCTGCCATCTTTTTAATAAGAACAATTATTTGAGTTTGGGCTTAGAGTAGTATTTTAATTAGCATTTCCTAATGACTGATGATGTCTGGGTACTCATTAGCCATACATGTGTTTTCTTTTGAGAAGTATGTATTCAAATCTTTTTCCCATGTTGCATTTTAATTGGGGTTTTTCAATTGAGTTTAAGAGGTTTTTAGGTATTCTAAATATAAATCTTTTGCCAGGTAGGCGTGTCTCAGAAAGTGTTGCCAGTCTTTAGTTTGGCTTTTCTGATTTCTTAGTGATGTTTTTGAGGAGCAAATATTTCAACTTTTTTAAAATTCAAAATTAATCATTTCTTTAGAAATGGTTCCTTTTTTGTGCTTATTTTAAAAAATCTTTGCCTGTCTCAAAATTTCAAAGTTTCCTCTGGGTTTTTTACTAGAAGTTTTATGGTGTTAAAGTTTATACATGGGTTTATGTTTCCTCTGGGCGTTATTTTCATACATAACATGAAGTAATAGTCAAAATTCATTTTCTATACACCATTATCAAGTAATTCACTACCATTTTTGTTGAAAAAAATTTTTTCTCATCCAATATGTTGACGTTTTTGTCAATAAACAAATAAAAAGAAGAAAAGCAAAAAAACCACCCCAGACAGCAAAAACTCGAAACTGACATTTGGAGGTGGACCTATATTTAGATTCCCTGTGGCATTTTACTTATTTATATGCCTATTTTTATACAACTTCCACACTGTCTTGACAACTGTAACTTTTATAGGTATAGTAAATCTTGAAATTATGTTTTGTAGTTTGTTGTTGTATATACAGACAGATAATGGCAGTTCTGAAATAGTCTTGTTGACTTTCTGAGGAACACACGTCGTTCACCTCACAATCGATCAGTTCAGGTACAGACATTGGCCACTAAGAGACTGAACCTTGTGGGTGGAATGCTCTGCAGGTGCCATTTAGTACCTGAATACAAATATTCACAGGCTCAATTTCCTTCATTTCAGCCATTGTTCCATTTGATTTAGGAACTAAAATTCAGACCTTAGAATGTTATTTCTCAATTTATTTTTAATTTTTTTTACTACAGATTAAAGTGAGGGTACAACTAGGTTGCAGTGTTTGCTTTTGTTAGGTAGAGGCCCTCTTGTAGTTGTGTCCCACACCTGAGAAGTGTGCCATATCCCTTGCATTGTGCCCATTGAGTGGGAGCATACCAATCTCTGACCCTCCTCCCTTTCCTCCTCTTCCTTCTTCCCCCTCCCCCCAACTTGAATTGAATCAAGCTTTTCTTTTATGTGGTCATGCACTAGATTGTCTACTGTACTCATATTTGTACTGAGTACATTGGATATGTGCCTTTGCATACTAGAGATACTTTACTAAGAAGAATGTGTTTCAACCCATCCAGGTTAATATAAAGGATGTAAAATCTTCATCTTTTTTGTGGCTGAACAGTATTCCATGGTATACATACACCACAGTTTGTTAATACGTTCCTGGGTTGATGGGCATTTAGGTTGGTTCCAAATATTGGTGATTGTAAATTGAGCTGCAATAAACAATTTAGTGCAAATGTCTTTATGATAAAATGATTTTTTTTCTTCTGGGTAGATGCCTAGCAATGGAGTTGAGGGATCAAATGGGATGTCTAATTAGAGTTCTTTGAGGGTTCTCCATTCTTAATTTCCAAAGGTATTTTGCAATATTTAAATATATTAGGTAGAATTTTTATTGTGGTGAATGCATTGACTTTGTAGCTGTATCTTTTAACAGCACCATCCAACAAGATGGTATCACACTAGGTATGGTTTTGTCTAAGAGCCATAGATAAATTTAAGGTTCTCAGTAATGACAGGTAACCTCGTTGCAAACTGCCTTGCCCACAATATTTTTTGGTTTGCACAAAGCAGATTGCTAAAGTTGGATTTTGAGGTCTGAATTATTTCTGTTTGTAGAACAACTGGTCATGGAAATCACTTTAGATGCCAGGCTTTCCCCTATATTTTCTCAAATTAATAAGGTTGCCCATTTATATTGCTTTTGATCCTCTTCTGCCTCCTGGCATTTGTGGTTCCTTTCTAGATCCTCAAAGGCCTAGCCTAAAAGAGATGAAGCACTTACATGTAGCTCTCATACAAATGTCGAATTCCTCTGTAATCCAATACAAAGTAAGTGGGGGAAAAGGATTATCATATAGTAACTCTTTGTTTAATAATTTCTGCCAGTCTTTATTATCCTGGCTTTTTAATTTTCATTAAGCTCATCCTGATTTCATTAAGATTCTGGCTATTTGCTTACTGCGTTGCCTTATAATTTGTATGAATTATACAAATTCGTTGAATCTGTTATTTGTTATAATGGTCTGTCTCTTTTAAACTGATTGTCTTCCTGCTATTCTGAGCACCATCTGTGGAGTCAGGAGGTCTGGGGTTTTCTCCCTGCTATGCGTTTAATTAGTTGTGCAACCCTATGAAAACCCTTATTCTGTTTGGGATTCAGTATGTGTGGGTCTGGATGATCTTTGAGATCCATCATAGCTCCAGTATCTCAGGATTATAAATTGATTAAAGTACTTCAATAGGAATTCCAGTCTCCAAATGGATTCCTTTAGTACATTCTACATAGCTATTTGATTTCTTTGCCTAAAGTATTCTGCATGGGTATATTATATAAATTATGTCAAATAGGTTATTTTAAAGAGTACAAGGCCAGTACATTTTTTTTTTACACTAGTTGCATTTGTTGGGTAAAGTCCCTCTTACAATCGAGTTTTGCCCCCCAAAAAAGGCCAGTACATTTTTAACAGTCAGATTCACAGATGGTAAATGATGCCTATATTGTATCAGTAAAGGAGAAAGAAATTTATGTCATTATACTAAAACACTGCCATTGTGTTTATTTCCTACCAGGAGTAAAACAAAAACTATTTTGTCACATTATTGTTTCCCTAGATGAGAATGTTTTGCAATGTGTGCTGTCTGAGACTGAGGAAATATTTTTTTCTGGTTTCTGACAGGCCTTACAATAAAAAGTCTTCTGTTGATTTGAGAAATCATTGCCTTAGGGCCAGTAACTCTCACATCGACTAGAAGTCATAATCTTATGTTTTAGAACTCCTTTGGAATAAATTTTATGTAGACTGAGTAAATCGTCATGGGTGCTGCCAGGTTAGCAAGCAAAATTGCCTATGATAGAGAAAAAAGTGTTTAATGCCGTCTAGCTTCTGATTTTTTAGATAAGAAGCTTTCAAATAAAATGTGTTTCATGAGCCTCTTGGGAGTTTAGATTTCCTTTGCACAAAGTCACAACCAAGAATAGTTGAAATGCCATCTTCTTTGTTAGGGTTTGCCTCTATTTTCTTTCTTTTTTAATTTCAGATTAAATATAAGGGTACAGGTGATTAGGTTACATTCTTTGTATTTTTTAGGTACAGTCCAAGTTGCAGACCCTATTTTCAACCTGCTAATATGAACTCTTGACTCTCTATATGATTCCTTTTCTGTATTCTATATTAATATGATTCAGAGCACTTTATTACTTTCTGATAATAGCTATCATCTGTTCATCCCTACTAAGTTTCTGGTATTGCACTATCTATATCATACATGAATCCAACATCACTAAACCTTACAATAGTTATAAGAATATTGGTCTTTAAGGGACAAGAATGGTAAAGATCAGCAAAGTTAAGTATTTTTCCCAAGGTTATAAATAAGAGGAAAATCAGGAGAATGATCTCAGCTATGTGACCACAACGGTTTTGCTCTTTCACTGGGTCTTTGGTATAAAATACAACAGAGCACTACAATAGGAAAATATTTTCAATCTGAATTTGAAATTTTTCCACTATGCTGTGCTATCAGGTTGGTTATAGGTCAAATATTATTGAGATCATGGCTTTTTATATCAAATTAAAAAGGCTTCCCTCTTCTTAGTCATCTACATCTTTTTATGACTAGTATATCCGGTTATTTGCTTGGTTATTGCTATGGTTTTACTTTTTTCTATTAATAGTAGGCCAACCTCCTGCAAGTAAAGCCACAATCACTCTGAACAATGCATACATGCAGGACGTGGTCTTTAAATGAACTTATTCTTACCCTAGCTGTGAATTCTTTCAGCCCCTCATTCTTGGTCATAGTTACAAAATCATAAAATAAGAAGACATTTTTGAGATTCTATTAAAGTAAACTCTCACTTCAAAGAAGCGTCCCAAATGATCAAAAATTGTTTATATTTATGCAGTTGGGAAAGCTTTTGGATGCTTAAATTGTTTATATTTATGCAGTTGGGAAAGTTTTTGGATGCTTAAATTGCTGAAAGCAAAAACGGAGGGGACCCCCCTCCTTAATGTGTGAGAAATGCAGACTCACATATCCAACGCCCACTTACTATGTAATACTGCTTGATAGTATCGGTTGCTATGTGTATTGTTGTCTATTAGCACTTTTATTCCTGGACGCTTGGTCTCACTGATATTTTTTAGTCTTTTTAATCCTAGCAAATGACATCTCTATTCTCTCAGTTGCTCGAGTAAAACATTCTAGAGTGACCCATAAGTTTACACTTTGTCTAACTTGTTCTGTTGTTTATACCACAAATATACTGACTCTTTTCCTTTGTCTTCATTTTCACCTCTAATCTCCTATCCCAAGATGCCATAATTCTCATGTGACCAGCTGCTTTAGCTTTCTTTTTGTTTCCTTGCTTCACCTTTGTCTGAGTTGATCAAGTGTCTTTTATTTTCTGATCTGCTTAGCATTGAGCCTCAGAGAACTAAACTTACCCCAGCCTCTCTCACCCTTCCAGGTAGAGTCAGCCAATAGGAGGCATTGGTGGAAGATCACTTCCTGTGATGTCTTCTATGCCAGCTGCAATTCCTTGTCCCCCATGTGGCTTCACCTCCCAGTAGATACTCCTGCCTTCTGTAGATTTAACTCTCCTAGGAAGTGCTTGCCATGCTAATGCCTACTGGATGACTCCACCGTCTCAGCCCTGTGCACAACACCTCTTCCCTCAGTTCGTTGGTCCTAGAAGTGTTAGTGGCCATGATGAATCTTGGGTTGCTTAATCACTCCATGTTTAAACTCTTAGGTCTTCTATCAGCACCTGCATATCTGATTCCAAGTATTACATCTTTTTAGTTTAAAAGTCAGAAAGTAAGTTATATTCCTTTACTTGACCCTAATCAATATATCCCTATGCAATATATTTTCCACATAGAAACTAGAGACAGCCATTAAAAATAACTTGAATCCTGTCATTTCCACCTCACCTTTTCCTCCCAAACTCAGTTAAATCTTGTACAAAACATTTGATCCCAGTGTGAATAAAATATAATTCCTTATACTGGCTTACGAAGCCAAATTGATCCCCATGATCTAGTTTAAGTTGTTACTCTTGCCTCATTTGTACCATGCTCCCTTTTACCTATTATACCCAGCCATGATGACCTCTGTTTCTTCTTTGAAGAAACAAAGCTGTTCTAGCTTCAAGACTTTGACACAAATTCTTCCCTTCACATAGAGTGCTCTTCTCTCTGAACCTCATGCTGGGGCCTTCTTATCATTCAGCTCTCAGGTGTAATATCTACTTTCTTAGAAGACATTTTAGCATGTCCATTCTAGAATAATTGCTGTTTATTCTTTCACACTGTATTAATTCTTTGCTTATCATTTGTTAAAACATATTTTCCTACTTCCCTTTCAGTCAATTTTATGATTTATTCTGGAGTTTATTTTCTCTCTAACCCCTGGAAAATACCTTGGTTTATTGTGCTCTAGTTCCTAGAATAATGTTGGTACATGAACAGCATTAATAAATATTAGAGTGAATGAATTGATGAGTGTAAACCAGAGCTCTCGTTAGGCAAGGCTTGGGTGAATGAGCACCAACAATTCTATAACTCCTAAATTTAGAACTAATAATGACTGAGTGCTGAGAAGGTGAATTGAAAGTTAAAATTACGTTGAAATACTAAGTACTATGTATAAGAGAATATTTTTGCCCAATGTAAAAGAAGATAAAATAACTAAGGTGACGTTTACTAGTCTATGTCTGCCTATTAAGCCATGAATATACTCTTGGGCTGTTTATAGAGGTGTGGAAAAAGGTTAAAAAGAGTAATGGCTGGTTTCATCTAGCTGGGAATTCCACTTCTGGTAATGGCTGATAAAATGATTCAGTGCAACTCTACTACTGATAATAAATAGAAAATTGGGGAAGAAAATTATAATACCTGCATGATAGTATTGGTTAGCTAAGAATAATTATGGGGTCAGGGTCTGGAGAAAGAAATCCAGAGAGGAGTAAGCTCAGCATTTGGATCAGTTTCTGAAGATATCTGCTAATTTTGAAAGAGGTAGCAGAGAGAATAAGAAGCATAGCTGAACTTTAGGCAGCTCCCTGGGACCAAAGGGATAAAACTGTCATCAAAGGTAAGGGTGAGCAAGAAAAATGAAAATGTGTTTATATGCAGAATATATAAAGAACCACTAACAGTCAGTAAGCTACAGACAGACAGTGGCATAGAAGGCAAAATACTTGAACAGCAATTTCCCAAAGGAAGATGCCCAATATAAGTAACAATAAAAAACTATCAGAAAGGATATAATCAAGAAGACTGGTGAAGTGAGAGAATGGAACTGTAAAGTGATAGACGGTAAACTTTGGATACAGTTTGGAATTACCTTTTAAGGCTGAAGTCATACAATTTTACTAGAACTCATCCACTTCTATGCCAAGATACAGGCACAAAGAATATTTATTTATACCAATATAATCTGTTACTTCAAATATTTCTTCTTCTTCTTTCCCTCTTTGTTCTTCTTCTAGGATTCTAGTTGTATTTATGTTATATGCATATTGCCCCACCATAGTTCCTGGATATTATGTTGTTGTTTCTAAGTTCTATTTATATATCTTGAAGTTCACTGATTCTTTCATTGGCCATGTGCCATGACTGAGGAGACTATTGAAGGTATCTTTCATTTCTCTCACTGTGCTCTTGACCTGTAGCATTTCCTTTTGATTCTTTCTTAGAGTTCCCATTCCTCTGATTACATTATTCATTTGTTTATATGTTGTCTACTTTTTCTATTAGAGACCTCATACATAGGTATTTTAACTTCCCTATATGACAAGTTTAATGTCTGTGTCTCATCTATGTCTGATAATATTCTTGTGTATTATATTGTGTTTTTTCTTGTCTTTTCGTATGCCTTTTTTTTTTTTTTTTTTTTTTTTTAGAGACAGAGTCTCACTTTATCTCCCTTGGTAGAGTACTATGGTGTCACAGCTCACAGCAACCTCTGACTCCTGGGCTTAGGCAATTCTCTTGTCTCAGCCTCCTGAGTAGCTGGGACTACAAGTGCCCGCCACAATGCCTGGCTATTTTTTTGTTGTTGCAGTTTGGCCAGGGCCAGGTTCAAACCCTCCACCCTCAGGATAGGGGGCCAGCACCCTAACCACTGAGCCACAGGTGCTGCCTGTCTTTTTGTATGTCTTGTAATTTTTTACTGACACATTGAATTAGGTAATAGGAATCGAGGCAAAGAGACCTTTAGTGTGAGGTTTTATATTAACCTTGTGAGAAGTTAGGCTATTTTTCATGTTTGCTGTGAATATAGGTGCTACAAGCTTTAAATTCCTCTAATGTCCTTATTTTTGTCTTCTCTCTTGACTTTGGGCTTGCCTAGTCACTCCTGGTCAAAAAAAGTCTGTGCATTGCAACTTTTCAGCTATAATCCACTGTTACGCTATGCCCTATTGTTGCACAGTGGTGAAATGTAGGCAAGGAGAAATATTTTAGAAGTTTCCAGTTAAATCCCAGATTTTTAGTGGGTCTGTGTCTTAAGTCTGCGAACTTAACAAGTTTCTGCAGTGGGGTAGCCTCTCTTTCCTTTGACTTACTCTCTTTGCTGGATGCAGCATTCTAAATACATTTCATTGAAGCTCTGATCCCTAATAACTATTATCCTTCTCTCCCCAAGTCAGGTGATACAGGAAGGCCTTAGGGCACTAGAATCTGGAGTAATTTCCTTTGTACAGCTAGGAGAAGGCTCTGGCAATGGATTTGCTTCAGCATATGCCTTTGTCATGAAGTCTCTGTTGTATTTCACAATGATTACTCTTTCCCTCTACCTTCCTGGAGCCACCAGAGGATTTTTCTCACATTTTCACCTTGAGAACATAGTGAGATACCTGGAGAAATGAGTAGGGGCCCTAAGAAGTTTCCTATTCCCAGGCTAATCAACAATTAGTCTTCATCAATTTGTCAAAATTGTCATTTGAATGTTCTTAGAAGTTCATGGCTCTTGTAGATTCTGTTCCAGATAAATATGTTTCACATACCTTTATGGATGCACCTGTCTCTACAAAATTGGAGATGGTATTTTCCCCTGTAACCTTAGTTTTCTGAAGGATCCAAGGAAGGTTGTTGATTTTTGGTGTGTTCAGCTTTTTCTTGAGAAAAAAAAAAGATGAGTGTGACAATTTCCAAGCTCACATGTTGAAGCTAAAACCAATCCTCCCCAGATTACTTTTAATAGCCCAAACTCAATGCATGCAAATGACCCCACAATAGTTAAAGATAAAGGATTAATATGCAATAAAAATAAACATAAGAAGGATTTATCTCACAATCATAATATCGAACAACAACAAAAAGAGAATAAAGATAAAGCCAAGTTGTAGAAGAATATTAGAATTATAGATGGCCTTGCCTTTGTGGAGGAAGAAGGAGGTAGTTATTGGGGAAGATCACCAGGAATATTTTCTGTTGCTTAACTTTGATAGTGATTACATAGGTACTCACTTTGTGCTATTTCGTGGGGCACAATTTTCTGTTGGTGTATTATAGTCATGATGAAAAATATTTAAAAGAAGGGAGTAACATACTTTGGGTCATATACAATTTCTAAAATTACTGGAGGTCACTTGAATGATAATCTTTCTTATTATATTTTATAAAGTTTTGGTTAAACACTTTGAACTGCTTATAGGTAACTTGACTTTTGTACATAAAATCAAAATCTACCTTAGAAAATTAGTAGAGCTATTAAGAGGGCAAGATTTGGTAGCATATTTTTATTTTGGTCTGAAATCTAATAACTTAAGTTGGAACTGAATAATATAGTTGGAGTCTATTTCAGGATATAAGACATGTAAGACTATAATACTAAAAATTTTACATAAAATGCTCCATAAGCTTAGATGATGGGTCTCCACCATGAGGCTTCTTTGTTCATGGTCTTGCTATGATGAGACCTCTGGAAATTCAAGAGGTGTCATCATAGCAAAACCAACCACTAATTGGACTCTCTGATGTGGAATCCATCACTCTGTCTTCTGGTTACTTCACCACTGTGGTGTTTCAGTTTTTGTTTCTACTTTTTCTGTATTTTTCTACTCTTACTGCCTTTATTTATTAATTTTTCTCTACCTGTGGCCTTACAGACTCATGACTTCTTCTGCCTCATGACTGCCGCTTATTACCTGGGTGACTCCCTCAGTTTCTACCTCTACCTAGAAAAGAAATAGGTTCTGTATTCTGAGTCCTTGGCTGGACCATCTCAGTTCCATCGTCATGTACCAGTATGGAGCTGTATGCCTGGCAAGCTTCTCCTGGCTGATGCCCCACAGAGGCTGTTGGCTCTCTTCCCACCTAGCCTATTAAGGAAGACTTTTTATTCATAGACTGATTCCTGGGCTCTGGGCCCACACTAATTTATAGTCATGAATGGATATTTCAGCTCTCAGAGAGAATAATACATTATCCAATGTAGGGAAAATGTTCAGCAGAGAGTCTCATGTGGAAGGAGGAAAGGGCAGTATAGAAAAGGTGTACAAAGAAAGACAGTGCGTGTTTAGACAGGAAATGGTAAAATAGTCTGTCTGAAGATCAGGAGCACCTTCAGATCCTATTTTCTCAGAAGAAGTCTGTTCTCTTTACTTCAGAAGTTTAAGTGGGTACCGGAAACTCCACTTCCTTCTTGAAGAGGTAGGACAGAGTTATAGGAGGCTCAAAATTTGGGAGACAATGCTCAGATTTCAGCATTTTTATTCTAAACAAACAGGATCACCAAGAACAAATTACATGATTAAAATATATTTGGCAAAAGCAGGAGCTGAGCACTTGACAGGCAGACCATTTAAGAAGAGGTGGTTTCCTGATGTACTAGTGATAGACATGTTACTCTTGTGTAATCCACAGTATCATTAGGGCTTCATTCACAAAGCTACTTTGGATACCTTGGAGCTATCTAAAGCTCTGCTGGTACCTAAATTACATAGTTGTCTTTACAACTTGTGGTGATGGATAGCCTGATGGGATTGGGAGCTTTTTCTTTGTCTATACCCAGATTTTGTGGGAGGGAGTAACAGGAACAGTTTAGTCGTCAAAGACAATATCTAACTGGGGGTTAGGATTCTAACATATCTTTTCTTGGGGGACACAAATCAACCCATGGACATTATCCAGGTGGGCCTAATATAATCATGTGATCTTTAAAAAGAGAGAACCTTCTCTGGCTGGTGGCAATAGAGAAAGTCAGAGATTCAATGCATGAATCGGATTTTATGTGCTGCTTCTGGCTTGAAGATGGAGAGGGCCATGAGTGGAGGAATGTGGGAAGCCTAGGAGCAAAGAGTGGACTCTGGTTGGGAACCAGCAAAAAAGGATCTCAGATCAAGGGCTACAAGTAGCTGAGTTTTGTGAGCAACCTCAATTATTTCAAAAGTGAATTCTTTCTTTGAGGCAGGAGCCCAGACAAATGAACATCTTAATTTCCACTTTTGCAGAAAACCCAGTTTTGTGTTCAACTTTTGATTATGACATAATGAATGGATGTCGTTTTAAGTCACCAAGTTTATAACAATTTTTTATTTAACAGTAGAAAACTAATACAGAAAGATACAGACAGCCAAAACTCCTCTCCAGAGTTGATGCTAGGGATTCAGAGCTCTACAAGAGCTGCTGACACAATCAGATTTTGGGGACAGGCAATGACTAACACTCAAAAAAGAGTCTGGCAGGTGCTGAGAGCTAAGAGACAATTCCAGAATTTTCTGTGCTGTTAATGGGCACCTGAAGCTACCCTTGAGCCCTGCTAAAGGCTGCTTCCTGGTGGTGTCAGAATAAACATATCAATAGCAGCTGTCACTAAAAGCCATGGATATAGGCCAGAAGAGACCTTTTAATTGGAAACTTCTAGCCTCTTAAAATTTACTCCTAGAAATAGGAGGTTGCCACATTGGGTAAAAACAGCCCCTGACAACAAAGCTGGAGTTTAGGGCAAAATTCAGGAGTCAGTGGGGAAACTCAAGTGCCAAGCAGAGACAACAGAAGAAGCCCTATCATAAGAACTGGATATGAGCAAGAGAGCTCAACATACATTTGCGCTTGTGGGGAAAGGAGATCCTTTCGGGATGGCTTATGGCTTAAGACAATGTGGTTAACACCCTGGGTGCAGCCAGCCTGAGGGTGGGGTGAAGTTCCTCTAGATGGCATGGCTTGTCCGTCCCCTGAAAGCCTGGCTAGGGCTGAGACAGGTAGCTTGGAAATCTGCAGTACCCCCCTTTTAGCAGGATCTTCAGTATGTGGGAGGTGACCTGAGATGGTTAGAGGACCAGAAATCCTGAATAAAATTTCACATTGGTGAAGGATCTTTGGATTAAATTTGATGCTCCTTTTTTTTAGCTTCTTAGGGAAATATTTGGGCCTGGAAAAGGAATGCATACGCAACCATTTCCTTAGATCCTTCATCTAATGTCTAAATCAGTATTTTCCCCTGAACTTGGTGTATTTTTGTCAGTTACTTAGTAAAAAGAATCTAGCAAGAGTAACTGCTTAAATAGAATGTGAAGGTTATATACTATATTGTAAAATAGAATTTGGCTTTTTATTGATGCTCAGTTTAAAATTATGTGGCAGTAACTCAGGCAGTAAACATGACATGAGGGAAACAGCCTGTTAAGAACAGCTTCATCTTAGATCTTACAATTCTTTCCCTTCACTTGGGGTTGTTGGCCCCTTCAGTCCCCAAAGCCTAGACCCGGTACCGAGGCACAGCCAGACTTGACCAAGTTAGGTTTAAGGGCTGTTGGCTCAATGTCAGTCCCCATTGCGGTTCAGCTGGCCCTGTCCTTAGCCCCCAGAACTTTTCGGGGGGGGGGGGCTCTGCACGACCCCAGCCCAATAGGCAGGTTTAGATTCTGAATCTGCCCTCTCCTGCTACAATGATTCAAATGCGGCCTGCTCTGTGAGTCTGGGAGTCCTCTCTTGGCCAGCCTGTGGTGGCTGATCCTTACTCTGAATTGCCTTAGTTCTTAGTATCTGTTATTCAACACCTAGCATAAGTTAACTTATCTAGATATTTATGTGCTTATCATTGACATTTTGTGATATATTTTGACACATATTTATGTGTGACTCATTGACATTTTGGAGATATCAGATATCTAAACATGCATTTCTAATATAATCTCTGAATATGATGCTGGCTTAGAGAGTATCTATTAGTTTAAAAGCCTAGCAAGGAAGAGCCATGACTGGAATTGTATCAGACCAAACTCCTGGTCTTCTGTTATTCTTATTGTACACTGATGCCATAATTATTTGAATTCTTACTAGAGTATCAAGACCTATTTTTCTTCTAAGGATACCTGTCCCTAGAGTAGATAATACATATTGATATCATTGATACGAAACTTCTTGATGTGCACCTTAGTCATTAAAGGTCACAGGGATTAGGCCTACCATTCTTTATACTCTGAGGATTGACATCCATTAGACAAGTTGGTACATTTACTGACTTGATATAGCCATTGTCCAAATTGTAGATTTTCTATAAGTGGTATAAATTTATTTCAAATTGTAGATTTTCTAAAAGTGGTACAAATTGTAGATTTTCTATAAATGGTAACTAAACCTGCAATAAAATTCCATGTAGGTAATGAGTTTGATGGAGGAATATTATTATCCAAAAAGCATTTCTTGATATATCCCAGGGAAGCCTAAAACACTACATACCAATTTTATCATCTTCAATTTCATTTAAAACAAAGGTACATTGAATGAAAAATGATAATATAAGTGTAAGATATTTGATAATGATATAGGATTTTTTAAATTGTATATTGACTATGAGGCCTTTGACCTACATTTATTGATGAATATGGTACACAAAAATAATGTGCATATAAAATGTTTTCTCAACATATATTGTTATTTGCTATAGGCTGGTGCGGAAATCTATTAATCAATTTAATAAAAAATCTCAATTTGTCATACTTCGAATTGCTGATGTTCATTGATTAGAAAAGTTATTTCCTGGGTTCCATTGTTCAAGATAAGAACGTAATAAAGTTGAAGTGCATATTTACTTAAAGGAATTTGAGTTACCTGTGCATGAATTGAATTTCCTGGTAAGTCATTAGTATTCGTTCTGCATCAAGGAACAGAATTTCAATCAACTGTACCCCTTTTCCTTTTACCTTTTAAAAATGTAGTACTATTGTACTGCAGCTTCCTATAGAAAATATATTAAGCAGTTCTTGCAGCTTCTTATAGAAAACATATTCAGCAGTTGTTTAATATACTTTATTAAATTTGGCAACATACATTCAAATATTAAAGAATTCATTTGTGAGATTTCTGTTGACTCAACAGTTCGGTCACAGCAAGAAGAACTGAAAAGAAAACTGTAATAAGTAATAATCACAAAGTAACAACACAGGTCAACCCTGGGGTTTGATGGGGAGTAGAATATAATTTGTGGAGTGTCCTTCAGTTAGGAGTTACAAGCTCGAGGAGCACAGAGAAGATTCTGTTCACAGACTGCATATGCCATTGGTTCAGACAACAGGGACGCATTGGAAGTGGGATATTTTCTCCTCCACAAAGCCCCTGGCAACAATATTTCATCCTTAGCAAGTCTGGCAGTGATACTGGGCAGGAGGTTTTCTTTGTGCTAATATTCAATCTAATCTAAAGCAATGCTATTTAAAAAATTCCTGGAATTGGTTTAATGAGCTATCTATGTCATTTCTTAAATGGTGTCGTAATTTTATGTAACAAAGGACAGAAAAAGATAAAGCAGTGCTTCTGGATGTGCCTGTATTCGATTTGAACACTTCAGTAGAATATGTAAGAAATGGACAAAGTAATTGTGGGAAATTGGGGAATAAGGTATGTGGGTACAGGAGTGGGAACAGGATTCTTTTCTATATACTTTTTATATAGTTTGATTTTCAAACTTGTGAATACATTATCTATTCACAAATGAAATGATAATTTTTCAAAGTCCTTGTTAAAAAATATATGAGTTATTTGAGGAAAAACAATTGTTGGAAATGTGCTGGTTCTCAGTGGCTGACTCCCAATAGCGTGGATTGACCCTGGTATTTGAGGAGAAGTAGAATATATAATAGTTTATGGAGTGTGCTTCAGGGCAGAACTTCCTCTTTACCTCCCCATCCAAGCTAAGGCTGAGGATGTGTACTACAACCTGACAATCTCCTCTCTCTTTTTTTAAATTTCAGAGTCCCCTTCCCTATTGGCTATGTCATTTAAAAGTCAACTTACCTATAGAATTAAGCATCCTGCTGGTAAGTGTCCCTTTCAGGTCTGCGGCCAATATGCACAGGCAGAGCCAGGCCTGCTCCCTAAGTAGTGCTATGCAGGCAGAACTTGTGCCTGCCCCAGATGGGAGGCTGGGGGCAGCGCCTCCTTGAGGCTGTGCAGGGCTCAGTATTATGTGCAGCACATTATCAGGAAAATAAAACCTGAAGCATAAACATTTTTTGAAAATAGCCTGCGAATGTACAGAATGAACCATAAAACGTGAATTTCCTTCTGAGGAGGACAAACGTTTTTATGTTTTCCTTTTTTTAATAGTACAGTAGTTAGGTTGCCCGCGTAAGAAATTTCTCATTTCATATATAAATTTAGTAGCAGTGTACAATGTCATACAATACAATGTCAAATTATAAGTTAAGCTCTACTGTTCCAGATAGAAAGAGAGGCCTATGGACTGAAGGTGATGTATCCAGAGGATTTATTGCTTGAACCAGTTCCTGGGACTCTTCCCAGCTTCTGATTTTGCTCTTCCTTGGCAGATATGATTGCTGGGATTTTTCTCTCCTGTTGTTTTCTTACCATGGGAAGCCCTCCTTCTCTTCATTAATTCCTTTCCAATAAGGTGACTGTTCACTTCTGCCCCTCACGGCTGACCTCCTTTCTCTCCCCTACTCTCATTGAATTTATGGACAGTTTCCTACTGCTTAATATTTTGCTGGTATTTAATCACTCCACGTGTATTAGTTTTGTTTCCCAAGTGTGTCCTTGAAAACTGGGCCTTGAGTCTTCCACAGTTTTTATATGCATTACATTGGTGTTTCTCAAACAGCAGATTCATTTACTGCTCAATGTATTCAAGTTTTTAAAATTTGATGAAAATTTTTAGTCATCCAAAAAGTTCCATTGAAAAGGGAACCCATGAAAGCACTAATATTCTTGGACGGGATGGCAGGTGGAGCATTACATAGACAAACTGGCAAACCATGGCTTTACAGCACCTAGCATAGCACACCTCTCAGGCATATACTGGAGTGCAATGGCCAATTGATGATTTGCTTGTAAAATTTCTGGTTGTTTCACTTTCCAAATATAACTACTTAATTGTCTTGCAAAAATAAAATAATCTTTTATTGTTATTTTAGTTTTTTTTGGTTCAAACTGATAAAAAAAGAAAAAAAATCCTAGCTAAGCCTTACTTGAAAGGCTTTATGGAATAGGCCAATATTCTACAATGCTAAATAAAATAATTGATAACAGATGGCCAGCTAAGCTCTACCAGCTGTAATCATAAAGACAAAGAGAACTTTCATGGTCAAGGTTAGGGTCTTGAACATACTTTTGATGTGAATGGAAGCTTTGTAAGGCTATGGAGTAAGAATACAATGGAATACTATCTCAGCAGAATGACACCAAATGCTGGGAAAACTAAAAACTGTAGTAATTTTTAAATTAAAAAAAGTGCCATGCATTTCTTTTAATAAATCCTTCCTTTATTTTCCACTTTAATTCATAGATGTAAAGATTTACATGATTAAAGAGAAGAATCAGGCTTGGTGCCTGTCACTCAGTGATTAGGGCTCTGGCCACATACACTGAGGCAGGCAGGTTTGAATCTGGCCCTGGACTGCTAAACAGCAATGGCAACTGCAACAACAACAAAAAAGTAGCTGGGCGTTGTGGGTGCCTGTAGTCCCAGCTACCTGGGAGGTTGAGGCAAGAAAATTGCTTAAGTCCAAGAGTTAGAGGTTGGCAAAATTGGGAGACTGTCTCAAAAAAAAAAAAAGAAAGAAGAAGAATCATATTCTTTAGTAATTATAAGATAATTGATGCCCAGAGGTAAGGCAAAATTATTTGCAGAAGGCATAATTTTTTCTTACTTAGAGTAATGGCATGTGATATTTAGATACTCTGTAATGTTCCTTTGGAATGAGTGAATACTTTATTTATAAATTTTGTCTAATACATCATTTACTTCTTAAAACCATGTTACAGTGAGGCTAAAGATTAAACTTGGTAGATACTTGAATCGTCAAGTTATATAATCACACACTTGGAAGAAATTTTTAAAAAGGTACCTTAAGCACATCAGATGGATAGGTGTTGACTCCATATTTTAAAATAGTCAGAGTATAAGTGTCCATAGGTCTTTGATGAAGTTTTCCAGTATTTGACAAGAACTGTGGTTTCCCTGTTATTAGTATTTATGTTGTAATTGTCCATGAATTTGATATATTTCTTCCTCTTACCCTTTGTGTTGGTCACAGGTGTGTGGTAAAGTCCAAAGGAAGAGTGCCTGCACTTACCTTCCTATATAGTTAGTGTTATGTTTCTTCTCTTCAATTGATTGCTATTCTTTTTAAAATATGAATATAAGGTGCCATATGGGCAGTGGTATCTGGTTCCTTGAAATGTTACACCATTGAGCAAAAGCAGTAAACATTCATATGGAGCTTAAGTCAGGTGCTGGTGTCAGCTCTTTAAAAATTCATATAGAGCTTAAGTCAGGTGCTGCTGTCAGCTCTTTAAATATGCTGACTCACATGATGTTCATGTCAACTCTTTATAGTAGGCATGTCATTAGCCCCATTTTATAGATGTAGTACTGAGGCAGAGAGAGAAAGAGTGTGTAAAGAGTCTGCCCGCGATCTTACCACTAACAAGGATGTGCCAGGATGCAAACCCGTCCACCTGCTCCACAGTTAATCAGACTGCCTCCTTCTCAAGTTTTCCTGGATCTCTTAATTACCATTTGTAGTAATTTTTCCCAGTTCTCCTGTCACTTAGCATCTTCATATTACTTGATGCTGTTGTTATTCCCTTGGCTTCTGTGAAGATCTCTTGCTTATTTGTTTCTTCCTTTTGGAGGATTTTATTAAACTGTTTATATTTTTGATGCCATATATATATATATATATATATTTTACATTTACCAAGGCTCTGTCTTCATTCTTCTTAATAAGTTTCTTTCTCTACCATTTTTCATTTGGAAATATCATCAGTTGGGGTTTTGTTTAAATGAGTCTCATATATCTGTCACTGTCTCCATTCTCTGCCTGGGCTATTTGCTACATTTTTTATCTATCTTCTGCGATCTTTCATGGGTAGTTTAAAGACAATAGGCTCCTAAATAAATTGTCCCCATTACGCTCTCCTCCCCAAATCTGCACCTCACTCTGTGTCTGCATCTCTCTTAATGGCAGCACCTTCCTTCCATCCGCTTGGACAGGGCCCCACTGGAGCTATTCCCTGAAGTTCTGTCCTTACCTCCAGGATACAGCCAGTCATAGGAAATTCTAGTAGAAAGAACAGCTTGAGACAAGGGTAGAGATATGAATGAGTAGTAGCCTAGAGGGTCAAAGGAATGAAAGGACAAACCGAAAAAATAAGGATTAGAACAAGGCGATTGTGTAAATTTTATGGAATTTTGAAGGGAAGTGGGTTTTTTTTGTGTGTGAGGTTACACTGTGTTATTGATTGACTGGCGATTTGTCAATAGGCTTCTTGTCTTTAAGGCACCCTGACCTTGGTGACTATATTGAAGTGAGATGTGATCTTTAATTTTCATTTCCACAGCTCCTGGATTTCAGCATTATCAGAACTTCTAGACAGCAGGAGACTGTCAGAGATGGATCAACACCAATCAAAACATCGTAAGATGATTGTGGGAAGCAGAAGTAGAAATTAAGGCTGGGGGAGGAGGGCAGTTATTTTCAATGTGTACGATTCCTACATAGGACACTACACCACACATTAAGACACTTGGGAAGTGAATACAGTCATCAGAGTATCTTGTGAGCCTGAAGAGAGAGTATCCTGGAAGTCGAGAGGGTCAGAAGCTGATTAATTACCACCTTTCTTACCAACATCCAGTAAACAGTACTCACCTCTCTTGCATGATGCCACACACACCTGCCAATGGTTACTTTTGTGACTTCTGTTCCTTATCTTCATTATGACCTTCCCCTTTCATGTACACATTCCTAGATAGGTTAATGTCATTGATAAACTAATGGCAAAAAGGAACTTCCTTAAGGCTTGGCACCCGCAGGACAGTGGTTATGGTGCTAGCCACATACGCCAAGGGTGGCAGGTTCAAACCCGGCCAACGCCAGTTAAACAACAAAGACAACTGCAACAAAAAGTAGCTGGGCTTTGTGGCAGGTGCCTGTAGTCCCAGCTATTTGGGAGGCTCAGGCAAGAGAATTGCTTAAGCCCAAGAGTTTGAGGTTGCTGTGAGCTGTGACACCACAGCACTCTACTGAGGGTGACATAGTTAGACTCTTTCTCAAAAAAAAAAGGAAGTTCCTTAAGATATGGGAAGTATTCCTAAGTACTCTCCAAACCTGCCATTCAATCCTATAATTCCTTTACTAGGTATATACCCAGAAGACCAAAAATCACATTATAATAAATACATCTGTACCAGAATGTTTATTGCAGCCCAATTCATAATTGCTAAGTTGTGGAAGAAGCCCAAGTGTCCATAGACCCACAAATGAATTATAAATTGTGGTACATGTATACTATGGAATATTATGCAGCCTTAAAGAAAGATGGAGACTTTACCTCTTTCATGTTTACATGGATGGAGCTGGAACATATTATTCTTAGCACAGTATCTCAAGAATGGAAGAAAAAGTATCCAATGTACTCAGCCCTACTATGAAGCTAATTTATGGCTTTCATATGAAGGCTAATTATAGCATAAGAATATGGGGAAAATGCTAGATATTTTTAAAAGTAAATAAGTGAATACACAAACAGATAGATGAATAACATCCTTGTTAGTGTTAAAGGAACTCACCCTCAGGTTCCCACACCCTCAGCTTCCACCATCACATTCTGCACTTTCACAGTTGTGTGACACGCCTTCCTGGCTGTCAAGCTCCCCGCATGCGGTTCAGTATTGCCCTGTGCTGTTTCAGAAGCAGGAAAGATGCCTTGTCTCCAGCCACACAGCTATGAAATTGGAAGCAGAACCAAGTGTGGCTAACAGAAGTCCTGCAGGGCTGCTGCAAGTCCGCCTCCAGCCTGCCCGGGAAGCCCCCAGGCCATTATGGCCACAAACAGCAGGGCACCTTCTGCCTCTCTTCTTCCAGTGACCAGAACATGAGATGCTTGACCACAGAGAGACCCATTCAAAGCCATGGCAGCCCTACAGAGGGTTGATCTGCCACCCACCTTTCTCTGATTATACAGCACTTGGTGGATGTTTCTGTGTTGAGAACAAAGCCCATTCCTTTGATTCAATTCCACCACTTGCTGTCAGAACTGACTAGATGTAGAGAAAAATGAAGGAATGATGGACTTTCCCATTCAGACCCCACCATTGACAGTCCCTGTGCCATTTCTGCAGCCCCTCACCCTTCCAGGGTACTAGATATGAATGTTTGTGTTCCTGAAAATTCATATGTTAAAATCTTACCCCCAGGTGACGGCTTTGGGGGAGCAGACTAGGTCATGAAGGCAAAATCTTCCTGAAGGAAATTAGTGTCCTTATCAAATACGTCCAAGAGCGCTTCTTCGCCCCTCCTGCCATGAGGACACAGCTAAAAGGAGCCATCTATGAATCAAGCAGGGGGCCCTCACCAGACACCAACTCTGCCAGTGACTTGGTGTTGAACTTCCCAGGCTCCAGATCTGGGAGAAACAAGTTTCTGTTGTGTTGTTTTATCTAAGCTACCCAGTATATAGTATTTTGTTATAGCCACCGAATGGGCTAAGACACTGGGTCTCAACGTCCCCACGGGGTAACTGGAGTCAACGATTCTTAATGTCATTCCTCATATCTGGAACATAGGGTGGTCTGTATCTCCATTGCCAGCCCCAAGTAAGTATGGCATGGCTGTGGCAGCAGGCTGTGGCTGCAGGTGTGGGGGATACCCCTATGATATCACCTCCTGGTGTCCGCTCCTATGGACACTCCTCCCTTTCAATACAGGTAGGAGCTGCAGTTTGCTTAAACCAACATGGCAAAGATGATGGGAAGTTATTTCTGAAGTTCCCTCCTTGAGATTTTCCTATTAGTCTTATTAGAAGACTCTCTTCCTTGCTGCCTTTGCTTAAAAAATGTGGCCACAGCTCGGCGCCTGTGGCTCAACGGGCTAAGGACGCCAGCCACATACACCTGAGCTGGCAGGTTCAAATCCAGCCCGGGCCTGTCAAACAACAATGACGGCTGCAACCAAAAAATGGCCAGACGTTGTGGCGGGTGCCTGTAGTCCCAGCTACTTGGGAGGCGGAGGCAGGAGACTCGCTTGAGCCCAGGAATTGGAGGTTGCTGTGAGCTGTGATGCCACGGCACTCTATCCAGAGTGACAG
>CAUYRH010087610.1:0-41503 GCA_963574655.1 Perodicticus potto
ACAATGACGGCTGCAACCAAAAAATGGCTGGGCGTTGTGGATGGCGCCTGTGGTCCCAGCTACTTGGGAGGCGGAGGCAGGAGACTCGCTTGAGCCCAGGAATTGGAGGTTGCTGTGAGCTGTGATGCCACGGCACTCTATCCAGGGTGACAGCTTGAGGCTCTGTCTCAAAAAAAAGATCCAACTCTAACAAAGAAATTGAAGAGAAGAGAAAAACACAGAAGATGAGACTAACTGGTGAATCAGCACTGCAAGAATGGGAAACAAAAGAATTAGAAATGAAAAAGTTAAAATAACTCATATTAAAGTGTGAAAGGAATACATCTTACAGCAAGTGTTCTTACCACAACTTAAAAAAAAAAAGAAAGAAAAGACAGACTAACTGCAAAGAAATGATGATTAAACAGAAAAATTCTTATCAGCAAAAACAGAAACAAGAGGAGACTTGAATTCATAAAAAGAACCCAAGTAAACCATAGCAGTAGGTAACCTTTTCTATAAACATTTTTAAACGCACAAAACCATACTACTAAATACTTATGAACATGTAGATTCTTAATACGATTATCAAAATATGGACTGGAGAGACACTCACCAATGTCAGAAGGGAGAATGCTTCTGGGTGGCAGTAAGGAAAATGAGATCAAGGGGGCAGAGAAGGAAACTTGATATTTCCTTTTTAAAAAAGTATACACACCCATATATGCATACCTAACATTTTTAAATGTCAGTATGTAAAAGCAAGTTCTGTCACCTTCAAATGGCCTGGGATCACCATAGCCACCCTTGCCAAACGCAATCCTTATCTACTTAATCAGAACGTCTGCTGGAGGCTTTCAGAGCTTGTTTTCAAGCCACTGTTGCTGTAGAATTAGTTACTGGCACTGGAATCTCCTTACTTCCATGACAAGGGGGCTAGCTTTGCATGTCTGAATCAGAAGACAGTTTTCTGGATGATTTCACTCTCAATCTACTGCCTACGTGGCCAGCGAAAGCTTCTAGGGGTAATACACCACACAGGATGGAGACTGCAGCAAATGCTGAGCTCTGTTTCAGACACCTGATACCAAATGAACATAGAAACAGTGACATCCAGTGGCCGAACCACCAGCAGGGTGCAGAGGAACGGTACCCAGGAGACTTCAATGCCTTGGCTGCTGCTGATGTCCAGATCTTTTGGTTGTCATTTTTTTGAGCTCAAAATCCATCCCGATTGTTGCGGCTTAAGGGTGTCTGCAATCCGGACAGTGCTTCGGAGGGCATACAAGGAGCCAGCTCTCTTTCCCTTCTTGCACTCCTCCCTATTCCCTGGCTTGTCTTCCCCTTCCATAGCAGATGTTCAATCTCTGGTGCATTGGGTCCCACAGCCGCCCAGGTACAGCCCAGCGGATGACACTGGATATGAAGAGAAAGTCGTACTTCCACCTCAGGTGATACAGGGGATGCTGTTCTTCAGTGTGACGGTGTACCCCCTTACCATTAAGTCAGCTAAATGTGATAATTAAATTGACTTAGTGGTACTGAGTTGTTGAAATTCAGGGCAGGGTATAAGATGTTACAGTGCCAATGTACCCAACTGCTTCATGGTAGCAGGTATGTGCAGATCTATCCCGAACAGCCGGTGGAGCTGAGAGGCCAAAAAGAGGCTGACAAATCCAGTTTCTCAGAAAGAAGCATTTAATAAGGACTTACAAACAGAAGCTATGACTCAGGTGGCCTCAAGACAGTAGATCCCTTCATCTGCCCCCTAGAAAGCATTCTTTATATAGCAAGTTTTGGGGGGTGGGGGTAAGACATGTAGTTTGTCATGTTTCAAACTCTCTTGTGAAATTTGTGAACCACTGGGAGGTTAAATATCTTTACATGGGGTTCTTTATGCTGCAGGAACACATAGCTCATCGTGGTGGTTAAGCTTCAAGACAGAGTCACTCTGCCATGCAATAGACCGTTTCCCCGCACCAACCTGTCCCGTCACAAAAAAGCCCCGGGGAAACGACCTGGTTAGCTGAGCCACTCTTCTGCACACAGAGCTGCAGGTATGTTTCTAAACATTCCAGCAACAGCCAACTTGGAAACTTTCTGAGGAAATGATGGCTGAGATTCAGAAGCCCCTTAGGAAAATTATAAAAGCTGATACCTCTTCTACCATCTAGTGAAAATTGTCTCTCAAGATTCATTTAAACTCACGACAACCCTATTAGGCAAGTGCTGATATTATACACATTTTACAGATGAGAAAACGGAGGCATAAGAGAGATAATGCGTCCAAAGCCACAGAACTGGTAAGCTAACAGAGACAAACAGAGACACGGCAGGCACTCTCACACACACGGTCATCAGTGCTTTCTGGGCAGTCTAACTCGAGAACTTTGTGAGCCATTTAGCTATTCTACTTCCCACAGGCCAGTCCCAAAGGCCTGTCCTCGGTTGGCCCTGGTGTTCCTCTGTGAGGACTAGCACTGGCCTCCCCATAGCTAGTTTCTTCCTCTCTGTGGGCTCCTCTGTCTCCTTTGCTACATTGTGTCTCTTTTTTTCTTTTTGAGACAGAATTTCACTTATGTCACCCTGGGTAGACTGCTGTAGTATCACAGCTCACAGCGACCTCAAACCTTGGGCTTAAGCGATTCTCTTGTCTCAGCCTCCCAAGTAGCTGGGACTACAGGTGCCCACCACCACGCCTGTTATTTTTTGGTTGTAGTTGTCATTGTTGTTTGGCAGGCCTGGGCTGGATTTGAACACGCCAGCAACTTGGCACCCTAGTTGCTGAGCTACAGGCACCAAAACTCTTTTTTTCATGATATGTCTATTTTTATCAGATTATTATGAGGGTACAAATGATGAGGTTACACTGCGTGCATTTCTAAAGTCAAGTCCAAGTTGTAGTTGAGCCTTTCATCCAGGGGGTGTGCTATATACCCTTATATTGTGCACATTAGGTGAGAGTTTACCAATGTCCCCCTCCCCTCTTCCCCTTCCTTCCTTCTTCCTCTCCCCCACTTGAGTTTAGTTCAGTTTTTTCTCATTTGGGCATGTAGTTGTTCATGTACTAGTTTCATATTAGTATTGAGTACATTGGATGCTTGCTTTCCATTCTTGAGAAGCTCACTCATTTCTAAAAATCATTTTTCTCTTACTAAGAGTGTTTACTGATCTATCTCCAAGTTCACAGACTCATTCCTCTGCTATTTCTATTCTGCTCTATTGTGAATTTTTATTTCAGATATTGTACTTTTCATTCTAAAACCTCTACCTGGTTCATTTTTTCAGTTTTATGGTTTCTGTTTCTTTACTGTTGTTTTTAATATATTCTTATTCATTGCAAGCATATTTCTCTTTACTTCATTTGGCATAGTTATAATAGTTGTTTTAAAATTCATTTCTGGGGGTGATGCCTATGGCACAAGGAGTGGGGTGCCGGTGCCATATGTTAGGGGTGGCAGGTTCAAACCTGGCCCTGGCCAAAAACTGCAAAAAATAAATAAATAAATAAAATTCATTTCTGCTAATTCTAATTTCTGGGTCATGTTAGAATTAATTTCAGTTGATATCCTTTCTCTTGAAATTTTGCCAACCTTCATAAGTCAAATTATTTGGGGTTTTGTTTGTTTATTTGTTTCTTTGTTTTGGGTAGTTTTTGTTTTTGTTTTTGTTTTTTTTTTTTTAGAGATAGGCTCTTACTACATTGCCCAGGCTGGTCTCAAATTCCAGGCCTGAAGCAATTATCCTGGCTCAGTCTCCCAAAGTTCTGGGATTACAGGTGTGGAGCCACCATGCCTAGCTGTGAAATCATTTTGGACTGTATCTTGGGTCCTATCAACATTATGCTATAGAGACTGATGGTTCTTTTATATCCCTCTGAAGGGTTGCTTATATTTTTCTTTCATCAGGAAATTAACTTGATAAGACTCAAACTGTAAACACTACTGCCAAATGGATAAATAAAATGTGATATAGTATTAGAATAGAGTATCATGCAACATAAAAAGGAAAGAGGAACTGATACATGCTGTGATAAGGATGAATCTGGAAAACATTATGCAAAATGAAAGAAGCCAGTAACAAAAGACAAATATTGTATGATTTAGTTTATATGAAAAGTCCAACATAAGCAAATCCATGGAGACAGAAAGTAGATTAGTGTTGCCTGGGGCTGGAGGGAATAGGGGATATGGGGATCAGGACAGCTAAGGGGTAAAACCTGTCTTGGTAATGATAATACTCTCAAATTGATTATGGGGCTGAATCCAAAACTCTGTGAATATACTAAAATTCCTTAAATTATACACTTTAAAAAGGTGAATTATATGGCATACAATTATAACACAATAAAGCTGGTTTCACAAATTGGCTTTCTAAAGTTAAAAAAAGTAGCTTAAAAAATAGAAGAGTTAAATAATTAAAAAGACATAAAAATCTTAAAAGTATATACATCTAACAAAACAGCTTAAAATAAATAAAACAATAAGTAGTAGAACTGAAAGAACCAGAATTTTAGTTGGATATTTTAACACTACTGTTCAGTAATTAACAGAATGTGCAGACAAAAAAAAAAAATTGACCTAATTGACATCTACATAATACTTCACTAAAATACAGAAGAATAGACCTTCTTTTCAAGTGTGTATGGAACATTCACCAAGATAGAACTTATTCTGGAACAAAAAGTAAATGTCAAGAAATTTAAAAGGGGCTCAGGCCACAGGCCAGAGGCAAGGGCACCTGGTAGCCCATCTCCTCCTTGAGGCCAAATGGGAGGGAGATAAAGCAGTGGCCTTCGGCTTAGAGCCTCTGGACTCCTGCACTCATCCCACCCCCCACGGAAATGACTGCTGTCCACACCAGCAACATAAACTTCACATGGGACCCCAAAAATCTAGAGATCAGGACTCTGCCAGTTGAAAGACTGCTGGAGTCTCTTATTACACAGGTTACAACCCTGATAAATACCAATAGTAAGGGGCCTTCTGATAAGAAGAGAGGTCATTCTATGAAGACCCATGTTTTGGCTGCATCTCTTGAACAAGCAACCAAAAAAATTTTTAAGGGGGATAAAATTTCAAAGGAGAGTCAGTTTCTCAAGGAGGAGCTTGTAGCTGCTGTAGAAGATGTTCCAAAACAAGGTGATTTGATGAAGACTGCTGCCGTGCTGCCGGAGAGTTCGTAGATGATCCCTGCTCTTCTGTGAATGAGGCAACAAGATTCTGGCAGCTCCAGCTTTGCTCTCTGCTATTACTCGAGTGCTGATTTGGGCTGACATGGCAGATGTCTACAAATTACTTATTCAGCTGAAAGTTGTGGAAGATGGGATCTTGAAACTGAGGAATGCTGGCAATGAACAAGACAGGAATACAGTATAAAGCCCTGAAACCTGAAGTGGATAAACTGAACACTATGGCAGCCAAAACACAATAGGAGCTGAAAGATGTTGGCCATCGTGGTCAGATGGCCGCAGCTAGAGGAACCATGCAGAAAAATGTTCCAATCCTCTGTACTGCATCCCAGGCAGGCCTACAGCACCATGATGTTGGAGCCTATAAGACTAACAGGGACCTGATATACAAGCAGCTGCAGCAGGCAGTCCCAGGCATTTCTAACACGGCCCATCCAGTGCCTCAGACAATGCCTCCCAACACCAGGGAGGAGGTGGAGGAGAACTGGTGTATGTGCTCAATAACTTTGATAAACAAATTATTGTGGAGCTTCAGTGAGAAGTACTTTAGGCCTTCCCTGGAGGAGCACCTGGAAAGCATCATTTAAGGGGCTGCCCTAATGGTGGATTCATCCTGTACACGTGAAGACCAGAGGGGGGCAATTGTGGCAGAGTGCAATGCTATCCGCCAGGCCCTGCCAGACCTGCTTTCAGAGTAGATGGGCAAAGCTGGACCAAAAAAATAACTGACGAGCTCAATTCTGCTATAGACAAAATGACCAAGAAGACCAGGGACTTGAGTAGACTGCTCTACAAAGCTGTCACTGACCACGTTTCAGACTCTTTCCTGGAAACCAACGTTCCACTTTTAGTATTGACCGGAGCTGCAAAGAATGAAAATGAGAAAGAAGTTAAGGAATATGCCCAAGTTTTCCACGAACAGGCCAACAAATTGATTGAGGTTGCCAACTTGGCCTGTTCCGTCTCAAACAATGAAGAAGGCATCAAGCTTGCTCAGATGTCTGCAAGCCAGTCAGAAGCCCTCTGTCCTCAGGTTATCAATGCTGCATTGGCTTTAGCAGCAAAACCACAGAATAAACTGACCCAGGAGAACATGGATCTTTTAAAAGAACAGTGGGAAAAATAAGTTCATGTTCTCACAGATGCTGTTGATGACATTACTTCCATTAATGACTTCTAGTTGTCTCAGAGAATCGTAGTTTGGAAGATGTGAACAAATGTGCAATTGCTCTACAAGAGAAAGATGTGGATGGGCCAGACGGCACAGCTGGTGCAATTCGAGGCCAGGCAGCCCATGTCATTCACATAGTCACCTCAGAGATGGACAACTATGAATGAGCCAGGAGTCTATACAGAGAAGGTTCTGAGCCACTAAGCTGTTCCCCAGCACAGTCGTGGCATGTTTTATAGAGCAAGTAGACGCAGCTGTGGAAGCCCTCAGCTCAGACCCAGCCCAGCCCATGCATGAGAATGAGTTTATTGATGCCTCCCCCTGGTATACGATGCCATCCGGGACATCAGGAAAGTTGCGTTGATGATAAGGACCTCTGAGGAGCTGGATGACTCTGAGTTTGAGATGGAAGATTTCAATGTCATAAGTAGGACAAGTGTCCCGACAGAAGACAATCAGCTGATAGCTGGCCAAAGCGCCCAGGCGCTCAGGGCTCAGCTCCCCCAGGAGCAAAAAGCAAAGATTACGGAACAGGTGGCCAGCTTCCAGGAGGAAAAGAGCAAGCTGGATGCTGACGTGTCCAAATGGGATGGCAGTGGCAACAACATCATCGTGCTGGCCAGGCAGATGTGCATGACCTCACGACAGTAGAAGACTACTCAAAAATACACCAGGTTCGATCAGTGCTGCCAAGAACATTGCTGAGGCAGGATCCGGGATGGATAAGACTGGGCACTCCTTTGCAGACCGTTGCCCAGACTCGGCCTGCAAGCAGGATCTGCTGGCCTATCTACAGCACATTGCCCTCTTACCGCCATCAGCTCAATATCTGCAGCAAAGTCAAGGCTCAAGTGCAGAATCTCAGTGGAGAACTCATTGTCGTGGGTGGACAGTGCCATGTCCCTGATCCGGCCAGCCAAGAATTTAATGACTGTCGTGGTGCAGACAGTAAAGGCGTCCTACGTAGCCACCACAAAATACCAAAAGTCTCAGGGTATGGCTTCCCTCAATCTTCCGGCAGTGTCATGAAAGATGAAGGTGCCTGGAAAAAAGCCCTTGGTGAAGAGAAAGAAACAGGATGAGACATAGACCAAGATTAAACGGGCGTCTCAGAAGAAGTACGTGAACCCTGTCTAGGCCCTGAGAGAGTTCAAAGCCATGGACAGCATCTAAGTCTGCCCAAGCCAGCTGCCTCCACCCACCTTTTGGGGCTCTTGAAGATCAGTCACTGTTCTTCACTGAAATGAATTTGCTAAATCAGAGTTCTCAATCTTCCTAATGCTGTGACCTTTTAATATAGTTCCTGTGGGTCGTGACCCACAGGTTGAGAATTGCTGTTCTAAATAGAACACTGACATTAAATTCCACAGAGAAAAAGGCAGGTTCGAGCTTGTCCAAATGGTGAATTTTACAAGGACGTATTTAAGTTGGTCAAAAATGCTTTCAGAATCCAGGAGCATATTTCTGGCTATATTTTTTATGTGCACAAGTAAAAATTCCATACCCAAAGAGAAGCCCACCTTAACTAGTTAGTAACACTCTGACCAGTCTGTGATGCCTGTTATCTTAGCGCAGGCATTTCGTTTGAGAGAAGAGATTTTGACTCAACCTCAGTTCGGAAGAGGGTGGTAGCACAGGCAGCTTGACTGCTTTTAAATAACCCAAGATGACCCATGGTAAGTAACCTGGGTGTTTAAAGAAGCAGTCCTTAGAGAAGGAATTTCCCCAGAAAGATTTTCAGAGGGACAAACCACATGAAACTCAGTAAAAAATGTATCATAAAGAAAACTGATTACCCACTTTACAACATGAAATGAGAATTTTAATGCATGGTTCCAGTTACTAATATACTCTGCTGCAGGACATTAATAAAGTTGCTTTTTGCAGGTTAAAAAAAAAAAGAAAAGAAATTTAAAAGGATTGCAATCATGCCAAGTATGTTCTCTAATCACAAAGGAATTACCTTAAAAATCAATAAAAGAGATGTATCTGGAAAATCCCCAAATATGTTCAAATTAAACAAAACACTCCTACATAACTCAGAAGATGAAGGGGAAATCAAAAGGGAAATTAGAAAATAGTTTTCAATGAAATCAAAATACAAAATATCAAAATTTGGGGGATGTAGCAAAAGCAGTGTTTAAAGGGAAATTTGTAGCATTAAATGCTTATATTAGAAATAAAGAAACTCTCAAATTGATGAACTAAGCTAGAGCAAATTAAACCTAAAGTAAGTAGAAGAGAGAAAGGAAAAAAAAGATAAGCCAAATAGAAACTGAACCAAAAAATAGAGAACATCAATGAAACCAGAGAGCTGCTTCTTTGAAAGGATCCCTAAAACTCATTCAGACCCCAGGATAGACTTTGTTCCCTGAGATGCAGAAACAACCACCTATGTTAGCACCATCCTTCCAGGGCTGAAAGACCAAAGAACATGGGCGGCATAACAGTGTCCCTCTTCCCTCCTCCTCCTAGACACGCCAAGGCCTGCTCAGTGTGCGATGCAGCCCTTGATATCCCGGCTGCAGCAGAGGGAGGGTGGGAGGGGCAGCCCAGCCCTCAGCCCCAGAGCTCTGCACCGTCAGCCTCTGCCCAGGGATCAGGGCTCCTCCCTGCCTCTCTGCAGATCACTTCGTGCCTATCAGGCTGCAGCACATTCCATGCATTCTAGACTGAGATACACAGTTCAGTTTGGTTCCTGTGGGGGTGGCCAGGGCAGGGAAGGAGGGCACAGAGCACCCAGGAATCAAGACTGCTGGCCTTGCTCCCTCCGTGCTGGACTTGGCCCACGCTGGCTGGCCTGCCACCCCTTGGAAGGTGATCCCCACCCAGACTCTATCTGCCAGCACCTCTTTGGCTATCTGAAAAAGCTGGAGGTGTGGACGCAGCACCTCACCTCAACTCTGGTCACATCAGTGAGTCAACTCCTTGATGGAGAACATGGAAACCCTGCATTCCATTTCCTGGAAGGAATCCAGGAAATTGTTTGATGTAACCCGGCATTTTATAAGTGAGGGGACAAAATGCATTAAGGGTACAGGTATGCACTAAATTTAGGCACAAAACAGGGACCTCATTTGATTTAAGATAAGCAGCAGAGCAGGGGACTGCAGCTCACATAGGGAGCTGAACTGGAGAAAAACTCCCATGAGATCTCACAAATGAGATGGAAAGGAAATATGGGCTGATTACAAATAAGATACGACAGACTGAGGACTGATTTAAAGACCAGTAATAAATTGCTTAATGCTTCATGGATGCTATTTTCTGAGCAATGTCTTAGTCTCAGCTTTAATCCCATTCTAGACCATTGCCTGAAGGCACAGATCACTCTTTTAAATGATACTGAATAAGCTTCTCCTCTGGACTGGGCATTAGTGAATCTGTTGAGAGTAAACAGCTCCTGGCCCCACAGAACCTACAATCCGCTGAGGACCGTGAGGTCAAATCATATAGTTACACAAATAATTGTGCAGTGTGAGCTCTGACAGATGAAAGCCTTCTACAGGAAGTGACTCAAGTTAATATCTGGAAGGTCAGTAGAACTTACATAGACAGAGAATTCCATTGAGAAGGACCAGTATGTCCCTCAGAGGCCCTGTGCCAAGAGAAAATATGGCCAGTGTGAGGGATGAAAGGCCAAGGAGTGTGGGTGGGGTGCAGATCTGTATCTGCTAAGCTCCATGAGGGCAGACAACTTTCACAATTTTCCTCACTGCTGTGTCCTCAGCACCTGGAACTGAGCCTGGCACAGAGTAGGCACTCAGAAATATTGAATGAATGAATGATGATGCCTGAAGCTGGAAGAATACACAAGGAAGAATATGTGAGCAATAGAAATGTTGTGGGTTTCTAGGCAGTGGGATGCTGTCAACAGGTTTCTGTTTTACAAGGATTATGGTAGCAAAAAGAATTGAGGGGCAGGAATCTATAAAAGTATGTGGAGCCGGCTGAGAATTCCACATTTGGACACAGGGAGCTCAAGCTAAGCTGTGATGCTGCAGACAGGGTGAGGAGGAGAGTATCGAGAGATGTTTAGTGGACTCGGCGAGGGACTCCTGGACATGAGCTGATCAAAAGCATTGGCAAGACAAGGACAGAGGTATATAGGAAAAGAGAATCAGAATTCGCCATTATCTCAAAAGGCTTGAGGGAAATGCACCAGTAAGGTTAAAAAACAAATGAAATAAATGTTATCTCACTTATTAACTCAAAATACCCTCAAGAAATACAATGGCACAAGTATAGCTGGGAAAATGGCTAAAAATAACACATACATATAAGAAACACTTCAGGGGTTGAGGCATCCTCAAGCTCCAAGCATGAATTATTTGGGAAGGAGGCTACTAAACATGAATGCAGTTCAGGCCACATGAGGAGACTTTCTGAGCCAAGAAAACAAGATGACAAACCAGGCTGTATGGTGCTTTGGGCAGGCTGATGGGACCATGCATTCCACTCTGGGTGCTAATTATTAAAATAAACATTCATCAACCAGAACTCACTGAGTAAAGGACAACTAGTAGCACAGTCAGGGAAGTCAGAAGTCTATGCTAGCAGAGGACAGAGTAAATGTGAGAAAAATCTCAAAGCAATGGCATGTTAAGTGCTAAAAGGTTCTTAAGAAAGCGGGTGACTGTACTTCTGTCTTCTCTGGGAATTTAATCAAGGGTGGCCATAGCAGGAACAAATATTGCCACTGAGTAATGGAGTTTTCTAAAATTAATCCATCCCCAAATGAAAGCCTTCAACAAGTCTGAAGCCTCCCTTGGGGGAAATTAAACATGAAGTCTGGCTCAATGCCTGTGGCTCAAGCAGCTAAGGCATCAGCCACATTCACCTGAGCTGGCGGGTTCGAATCCAGCCTGGGCCCACCAAACAACAATGATGGCTGCAACCAAAAAATGGCTGGGCGTTGTGGCAGGCGCCTGTAGTCCCAGCTGCTTGGGAGGCGGAGGCAGGAGACTCGCTTGAGCCCAGGAATTGGAGGTTGCTGTGAGTTGTGATGCCACGACACTCTATCCAGGGTGACAGCTTGAGGCTCTGTCTCAAAAAAAAGAATCTATAGATCAGTTTGGGAAGAACTGACATCTTGACAACATCAAGTCTTCCAATTCATGAGCACACTATGTCTCTCCATTTCATTACATCTAACTGGATTTCTGTCATTAACATTTTGTGTCTCATCAGCTTTTACATATATTTTATTAGACTTATTTCTATGTATTTCACAGATTTCGTGCTGTTGTAAATGGCATTGTTTGTAGGGATTCTTTAGGATTTCCTAATCAGATAATCATGTCATCTTCAAATAAAGACAATTTTTTTGTCTTTCGTTCCAATGTTAGGGCATTTATTTCTTGTTCTTGTCTTCCACACAATTTTGAGTAGGGTTAGTGAGACTGGATATCCTTGTCTTGCTCCTGATCTGAGGGATAAAGCATTCAGACTTTCAACATTAAGTATGACATTAGCTACATATTTTCATATGTGACCTTTGTTAAGTTGAAGGAGCTCTCTCTTACTCCTAGTTTTTTAAGGATTATATTATGAATGAATATTGACTTTTGCTAGAAGGCTTTTTCTGCATTTCATGAGATAAATGTGGGGTTTTTTTCTTTCTTACCTGTTGATGTGGTGAGTTATAATGATTGATTTTCCAATGTTGAACTAACTTTGCATTTCTAAGATAAACCCATTTGGTCATTATTTGTTATCCTTTTAATGTAATGCTAGATTTGATTTGCAATATTTTGCCAAGGACTTTTACCTCTACATTCATGATGGTTATTCAGGATGTAGATTTCTTTTCATATAATGTTTTTGTCTTATTTTGGTATCAAGTTAATATTGACCTCATAAAATGATTTGGGATGTGTTTCACACTCTTCTGCTTTTTGGAAAAAATTTCTACACAATTGATATTATTTCTTCCTTAAGTGTTTGGTAAAATTCGCCTCCAAACTCATTTATTCAAAGAGTTTTCTTTATTGAAAGGTTTTAGCTAAAAATTTAATTTTTTCGATAGACATAGCATTGTTAAAAGTATCTATTTCTTCTTTAGTGAGCTTTGGAAGTTTTGGTCTTTCAAGAAATTTGTTCGTTATATGTAAGTTTTCATATTTGTTGACAGAAAGTTGTTTATAATACCCCTCATTATTATTTTCATTTCTGTAGAATCTGTAATGAAGTCTGCTGTCTCATTTCTGATACTGATAAGTATTATCTTCTTTTTTTTATTCCTTTGATCATACTGGTTAAGAATATGTAAAGTATACTTTTGTGGATTTTCTTTATTTTTCTGTTTTCTATTTCATTTATTCCTGGGTTTATCTTTATTTCCTTCTTTCTACTTGCTTTGTGTCTAAATTGCTATCCTGGGTGGTGCCTGTGGCTCAGTGAGTAGGGTGCCGGCCCCATATACCAGAGTGGTGGGTTCAAACCCAGCCCTAGCCAAACTGCAACAAAAAAATAGCCAGGCGTTTTGGCGGGCACCTGTAGTCCCAGTTACTTGGGAGCCTGAGACAAGAGCCTCTTTTCTTGGGAGGCTGAGACAAGAGCCTCTTTTCTTGTAACTTCTCTACTTGTTCTATCAATTAGTGTTTCAGTCTCCAAAATTAAGTGGGGATTTGTCTGTTTCTTTTTTTAGTCATGTCTTTAGTTTGGGGAGGCCATGGGAGGCCTAAGCCCAGGAGCTGGAGGTTGCTGTGAGCTGTGAAGCCATGGCCCTCTACCAAGGGTGACAAAGTGAGACTCTGTCTCTAAAAAAAATAATAATAATAATAAATAAATTGCTATCCTTTTTGTCATTTCTTAAGTTGGAAGCAAAGATCATAGTTTGAGACTTTTATTCTTTTATAAGTAATGAATATTATATATTTTTCTCTATTTCTTTAGCGGTATCACACTCATTTTTATATTCTGTGATTTTATTTATTTAACTTGGTATTGTCAACTTTTTTTTTTTTTTTTTTTTTGGTGGAGACAAAGTCTCACTCTAACGCCCTCCGTAGAGGGCTGTGGAGTCACAGCTCACAGCAACCTCCGCCTCTTAGGCTTGAGCGATTCTCTTGCCTCAGCCTCCCAGGTAGCTGGGACTACAGGCACCCGCCACAGCGCCTGGCTAATTTTTGATGCAGTTGGGCCAGGGCTGGGTTTGAACCCGCCACCCTCGGTATATGGGGCCGGCGCCCTACTCGCTGAGCCACAGGCGCCGCCCAGTATTTTCAACCTTTTTTATCTCACAACACAATTGAACCTATGGTTAAGTTTCCGTGGCACACTTATGTTTATCCAAAAAAGGAGTAAGAAGCAGAATATACTCACTGTGCTTTGAACATCTTTCAAAAATATTTTAATTAATGATCTTTCAAACTTTTCATGGCACATCTAGGACCCTCTCACAGCACACAGGTTGAAAACCACTGATTTAACTCAAAATGTTTTCAAATATCCTTTATGATTTCTTCTTTAACCCACAGGTTACTAGAAGTGTGGGGGGTATTTTTTAATTCCTAATACCTTAGAGGTTTTTTTTTTTAATTCTCTTTCATTCATCTCTAGTTTAATGCTATCATGGTCAGAGAACATTCTTTGTACTATTTCAGTGCTTATAAATTTGTGGAGATTCGTTTTATGGCCAGAATATGATTTACCTTAGTAAATGTTCCTTGAATGCTTGAAAAGAATGTTTATTCTGCTGTATAGTAGAGCGTTCTACAGGTGTCAGTTAAGTCAAGGTGGTTGATCGTGTCCTTCAAGTCTTTAACCACAAGTTGCTCAATAATGTCTTCTGGGTCCCTTAGCTCCTTCAGTGCCTGAAGGTCCCCTTCAGGAGTCATACAATCTAAAATACGTGTATACCTCCCAGTGGAATTTGAGAGCATGTAAAGTAAAACTGACATGACTAAAGAAACAGACCAATCCTCACTTAATTTTGGAGACTGAAACACTAATTGATAGAACAAGTAGAGAAGTTACAAGAGAAAAACGTAAAAGAGGAAGTAGAAATTCAACTTATATTTTGCTATCATCACTATATCAAATAATTGTTGGTCCCTAGTATATGCTTGGCCATCAGGGGTTGCAAACTCTGATATCTATAAGAGACAAGCAGGTGAGAGCACAGGCAGAGTTGGCTGGATGATACACAGATGTAGACAGGCCAGGGAACGAACAGGAAGATACAGCCCTAATGCTCAGTGGGGAATATGCCCAGTCTAAGATGGAAGACCCTGCTCAGCTTATAGAGAATTAGAAAAATGACAGAAAATATGACCAGGCCTTCTGATTTGCCATGGCAAACAGGAAACCACATCTTTAATTGAAATATTTCCATTTTTTAATCTTGGAAAGTCAAATAAAAATACTATTTGGAACACTGTGAGGGTCAATACTTTAGGGCAAACAAGTTGACTGTGGCCCAAGTTCAGCCTGAGGACCTCTACTTTGCAATTTCAGGTATGAACACTGGTTCTTCCTTCTTGAAGATCTCAAAATCTACCGTAGGTAATAAGATATGTATTTGGGGTCTATATTTCTAGATAAAATGTGGTGGGATCCACTGATAAATAAGAACAAAGTACAATATATTCAAACTTATTCAGCAAACAAGCCTTGATCACCTACCATATGCCAGGCATTACTCTAGGTTATAGGGACTCATCAACAAACCAAAGATAAAGTCTCTGCCTTCAGAGATCTTACCGTTTAGTGAAAGAATAAAGATAGTGAAAATCACAAGTAAATAATATAGTGAATTATAAGGTGGTACATACAGTTAAAAAAAATTGAAACTGCCAGAATAGAAGGGCTACAATTTTTATTAGTTCAGAGAGATATGTGGTCACTGAGAAAGCAACAATTGAGCAAAGACTGAAAGACATAAGAGAGGGATCCAACAACATCAGGAGACAAGCTTGCCAGGAAAAGTAAAGTCAGTGCAAAGGCCCTGAGGCAGGAGTGTGCTTTGCCTGCTAGAGGAGGGGCCACCGTGGGGAGTGAGCTGGGATGAGCAGGTTGATCAGAGTTGGACAAGACACAGAGGGTATCTTTTTAAAAGGAGTAATTGGAAAGTGGTTTAAAGAAACAGTATTTACAAAACTATGACCAAAGTTAATTAAGATTAACCAGCAAAGTCAGACACCTGAGAGCTGGCAAAAGCTAGATGCCTTTAGTACTATTTGACCCAAGGCGGCAGCTGAGAGCAATATTGTGGGAACCTGGAGAGAGCTGTTTATAAGAGAGGGCTGCTGAGTCGGGTTGTGGTCCTGGGAAAGGAACACAGCCAAGGCCACAACTAGGCTTAGCAGAGAAGGAATCAGATGAGCCAATACCTGGACCTGTCTCAGTAGCCATCTCTCCATCCCACACCAGTGCTTGTCATGGGCTGACCCAGATGCAAGCTAGAGGGCAGCAGGGCATGTTGAAAGATTCTCGTGGCCAGTCTCCTGGGTTGAGCGTTGGGGTGAAGGAGGCTGGAAGGCAGATCTGAGAGACAAAGGGCAAACGTCCAGGACAGGAAGACTGGTGGAGCTGAGTCATGTGGCTCCTAAAGCCTGGTCAGCCACGTTCAGAACACTGGCTTTTACTCTGAATGACGCGTGCTCCACTGCCTGACCTTCCGCAGAAAGCTGGTGTGACTTGTTTGCATAGTACAAGGAACACTCTGGCTGCTTACGGAAAGAGACTGTGGGATGAAGGAAGGACGGGGTGGAGGCTATTGGCCCTGACTGGACCACAGGGGTGACATCAGAGGTCTTAAAAAGTGGTCCAATTCAAGATGTATCCGAGTAGAGTCAATAGGATTTCTGGATGGACTAGCAATAGTCTCACCATGGAGGCTATGTCACACGTCCTACATTTTCTTAGAATTTTTGTGACAAATCCAGCAAGATTTTGTGACAAATCTCAGGACTCCCAGTTTAGTCTGCTCCCACAAAACATGCCAACACAAATCTGTCCATGTTTTTTTTTAGTTTTAATCAAGTAGATTTTTTTTATTAAGTCATTTGTACATAGATCATACATACATTTATGCCATTATGGGATTCGATGTGTTGATTATTTGTACAAATTGAAGTGCTTACATGCTACTAATCAACATAGCTTTCACCTCTTTTACCCAATTACAGCGTTAAGACATTTGTGTTCTACACTTGATAGATCCAACTTGTACTTGCATTATGCTCTATAGGTGTGGTCCCCCTATTAACCCTCCCTCTATCAACCCACCCCCCTCCCTTGTCCATGTTTTTTAAATTAGTTCCCCAGTGAGCAGGCTGGGATGGGATCGTGTGTGTGTGTGTGTGTGTGTGTGTGTGTGTGTTTGCCAAGGTCATGATATGAGCCCAGGGCTGACACTCCCTACCACTCCCATGGAAAGGAATTTCTCCTCAGTTCAACTTGTCTTTCAGGGAAATTCAGGTCTTAGGCATTTGATCCAGTGAACGGGAGAGGGAGAAGGGGCCCTCCCATCCAGTGAGTCCTGCCCAGGTGTCTTTTCTGGAGAAACGCTTGCACCCGGGCACCAAGACGCCTGTACAAGGAGGCCGCAGCAGCATCACTAGAAATAATGAGAGATGGAAGGAACTTACACACCCATCAATAATGGACTGATGATTCAGCAGTTTAAAAGAATTTATTTAAAGTAGAGCCAAGGGGGGGGGGAATAATATAATGAAGAATAATAAAATACATGTATTTAAAAAAATAATAATAATAAATAAAGTAGAGCCAAGGATGGCTCAGCACCCATAGCTCAATGGTTAGGGCGCTAGCCAAATATACCAGGGCTGGCAGGTTTGAACCCCGCCCAGGGCCTTCTAAACAACAATACCAATAACAACCAAAAAATAGCCAGGCATTGTAGGCTGGGGCCTGAAGTCCCAGCTACTTAGGAGGCTGAGGCAAGAGAATCACTTAAGCCCAAGAGTTTGAGGTTGCTGTGAGCTGTGACGCCACAGCACTCTACCGAGGGCAACATAGTAAGACTCTGTCTCAAAAATAAAGTAAATAAATAGAGTCGAGGAAAGATCCCAGTGATGTATTATTATACAAAGAAGGAGAAGGAGGAAGAGGAGAGGGAGAGGGAAAAGAAACTGACAGTACAGTTCATACAGCATGGTCCCATTCACGTAACAAAAATAAATCCCAACCATACCTGTGTGTGTGTGTGCGTGCACAGAAACCGCATCACCCCAGCCTGGCGATTTCAATGCGTTTATTCCCTCCGTGGATGTGCACTGGGCGCCCTCTCCACACCGGCACTGTACTGGGGGGGACCCAGCCGTGAGCAGAGCAGACATCATCCCTGCCCTCTCCTGGCTGGGAGAGGGGGGGTGTCATAGAGCAAGTAAGGGTCACTATCTCTTGTTCTCAACTACTTTGTGTTACCCAAAATTTTTACAACAGTGATTTATTCATGAAAGGGTCACTAGAAATACGTAAATTTAAAAAAGAAAACAGTGAAGGGAGGAGAGGAAGGAGAAATTCACAGCTGAGGCCAGAGGGTCAGAGGCGCTCCCAGACTGGGGTGGCTCCTTCCTGGCCTCACCGATTCCCCATCCCAAGCACAATGCCCACAGCCTCACAGAAGGAAGATAAAGAAAATCAAGTAATATTATATTTTCTGCCAGAAGCATATGCCAGTAACCGAGGAGTCCACATCTCCCGTTGACGCTGATAACCCGCACAGAGCACCACTAGTAGGCGGTTGTACCCCCTCGGGGACTGTCCAAACCATCTTCCACGGATGTCATTTGCTGCAGATGGAGCCTCTGTGCTGTCTTCTCCCTGACTGTGTGTCTGCTTCTGGCCCAAGTCCTCTGCAGAGAGGCCCATCCACTCTCTTATTCCTTGAAGATGCGCTCAGCTGCCCACGCAGACTAACCACGAACATGTTACAGACAGCAACACGGATTACAGAGAGGCACACACCGGCTAGCCTGACCCTTACCCTGCCCTTGGACTTGACTACTGGTCTTCACAGAAAAAGTGACAAGATAAACTACAGTAGGATAGTGAGCGAAAGGAAGACGAGCCGGTGCCTTCCAGTTATGCATTAGACATAACATTTCTGGACACCCGGATGCAGATCTGGGAAGTCTACTTCCCCAGGTACTTGACCACAGTCTTCAAAGAAACAAGACCAGAATAGTGGAGAGACTCCCAACTATGTCATCTAAGGAAGAGGGGGAGGGACAAAGGGGGGAAATGTTTGATTTGCTCAAGGGCACTCACTAGAATTTATCAAGAAATGCATCCAGGAAAAGAAAGAGACAGATTCCTAAATTTGCCTTATCATTAAAATGTATCCATTAGACTATGAAGCCAAGTATCATAACCATGAAAATAATGGAGACCTAAATTCATTTTTTGTTCCTAAGTAAATACCCCCATTGTCCAGTAGGTTAGCAGAAGTCTTGCTCCCAATTCGATGTGTCCTTTCATCTTAATAATAAATTGGTTCATTACATCTGGAGTCAGAGTCCTCTGTTCAAATCCTGGCTCTGTCAGCTTCAAGCTATATTCCCTTAGGCATACTTCTTCTCATATTAAACATATCAATATTATTGGCGGCGCCTGTAGCTCAGTCAGCAGGGCGCGGCCACATATGCCAAGGGCGGCGGGTTCAATCTTGGCCCCGGCCAGCTAAAACAACAATGACAACTGCAACAAAATAAATAGCCTGGCGTTGTGGCAGGCACCTGTAGTCCCAGCTACTTGGGAGTCTGAGGCAAGAGAATTGCTTGAGCCCAAGAGTTTGAGGCTGTGAGCTGTGACACCATGGCACTCTACCCAGGGCAACAGCTTGAGACTCTGTCTCAAAAAAAAAAAAAAATATATATATATATATAATTAAATGAGGATAATTAAAAGACCTACCTCACAGAATAGCTTGAGGATTAATAGAGGATTTACAAGTATTTGGGTTTTGTCATTTGTTGTGTTTACACGAATGTGTCCCACCCTTCCAGTTTCAGGAGCTGTCGTGCAACTGGAAGGAGCAGCCCAGTGAGGATGAAGAGGTGCCCAGGTGAGCAGGATGTGCCTGGCAGCCACCACAGAGAGAAAACCTCACTTCCAACCAGAAAGCCTACACGGAAATATATCCAGTAAAACCAGATCTGCCCGTCCTCAGAGATAATCTGAAAGATTCCTTTCAGTTGCCTCAGACACAGAGCAAGCTGGCTGCATTTCTCTTCTCTTGTTCCTCAATTGACTGGCATTTTCCATAGATGAATATTGAAAGCTGTTTACTTAGGAACAAAAAATGAAGTTATATACTTAATTATTTTCATCATTATGATATTTGGCTTCAGAGTCTAATGGATATGTTTTAATGATAAGGCAAATTTAGGAATCTGTCTCATTCTTTTCCTGGATGCATTTCTTGATAAATTCCAGTGGGTGACTTTGAACCAGTCGAAGTCCCCATTCAGCCCCTCCCCATCTGCCTTAGATGACATGACTTTGAGTTTGTCCAATGTTCTGGTCTCACTTCTGTGAAAACTTTGGTCAAATCCCTCAAGAAGTGTCATGCCTTGAACTGCAATCGAGGGGTCTGGGCATGTCGTGTTAAATGCATAACTGGAAGGCACTGGCCCTTCTTTCTTTACTCACTATCCCATTGCAGTCCACATTTGCATGGGCTGGTCATTCAGGAGATGGTCCTAAGACCACACTGTGAAAACACACATGGTCCGGTGCCTCTGAAACCCAACTGCATGTCCATCTCATTTGGACAGATTTATCAAAATGCAGATTCCCACACCTTCCCCTCCTGAGTGAATCAGAATCTCTGGGAGTAGGATCCCTGAAAATTTTATTCTATACTTCATGGGTGATTGTGATTAGCCCAAATATTGGCAAACACGACCTCGAGAGTTCCTTTCAGAGGGTTGAGGGACAGGGTACAGAATTCCCAATCCACACCAAAGTGCCTTTACCAGCAGGGGGCAGCACGCGCAGAGCATTTGGATTGCAGAGAAAATAAAACGCAGCAGTGGCCTTTTTGATTTTTCACGTGTACAGTGATGACAAATAACAACGTGATTGTATAAAAGGGCCCTGTTTAGGAAGCCCCTCCAAAGCCATTGATTCATTACACCCTCGAAGCATGCCGCCTGCCAAGCAGCTGTTGCTTCATTTTTGTGCTTGAAACGAGTCGTTGAAGAGAAGTCAGTTGACTTCCCTAAGCCTTATTTCCAATAATTGCCAAAGATGGCATTTCCCACAGATTCCCGGAGGGGGCAGACAGAAGGAGGATCACACACAGTATGTTTATCACTTAAAATTTATAAGAGAACATGAACCAGAAACCCACACCAACAGCACCACCTTCACTCCCAAACTTCACCTCCTCCTTCAGCAACTCTGCCTAAGAAAGTCCAAGGTGCTCCCCACCTGCACAGAACCACATTCCTCCATGGGTTACACAAACAAGCAAGACCAACTCCTCATCCACACCCTTACATGAACAGTCAGCAAACATTGCATGAGACCAAGAAAGAACATTTAAATACCACGGGCTAGTTCTCAATTCTCAAGTGCGCTTGAATACCATGGACTACTACAACATCTTCAAAATGTCAACAAGCCACCTGGGAATCTTATTTAAATGTAGATTCTGATTCTGTGGGACTGAGGCAAAGCCTGAGTTTCTGCATTTCCCTAGCCAGCTTCCACGTGCGGTGGACCATTGCTGGTTCGTGAACCACACTTTGAGTAGTAAGGCTGTATATCCTGTGTCATCCTCTAGCGCCTACCATTCCTGTCCATGGATGGAGTCCCCAAGTTGGCATGAGATGGGAGCAGATGAGCTGCTGACCTCTTGCCTTTTATTGTGTGAGCATCTCTCCCCACTGAAAGTAACTCCGGAGTTTAAAGGCACATATTGCTCATGCATTGCTTAAACTCAACCACACAAGAAAACAAGTGATCATTCCATAGCTCCAGACTTCTAAGTCATTCCAAGAATTATTTTAACCAAATAAGATTCTTTGAAACCCCCAGCCCCGCAATATGATGTGGACCCTATGTATACGACACTACCATTGTCTTGGAGCACTCCATTCCAGTGGTTCCCAATCAAGCAAGATTTTGCCTCCTTAGGGACACGTGGCAATACCTGGAGACATTTTTGGTTGTCACAACTGGCTACTAGCTTCTCGTGGGTAGAGGCCAAAGATAGTAAAGGACAGTGCCCTACCTACAACAATGAATTATCCTGCCCAAAATGTCAATGATACTGTCAGAGAAATCCTGTCGAGAAATCCTGCTATATTCTATCCAACTTATATTTGTCAATATCTTTGACAATTTACTGAATGATTTTTAAAAATATTTCCACAAATCAGGGTAAGAAAAAGATTGTTAGTGCCCATTCAAAACAGAAACCACCACCATCTTGTGTTCCATTGGGCAGGAAAGTAGCTTCCCCAGGGTCCAGTGACTGGGTTTGAGTGTCAGTTCTACCAGCAACAAACTGGATGAAATTGGAAATGTTACTCAGAATTGCTTAACTTTGATTTCCTCAAACATCAAATGACTGTGACCCCACAAGGGCAGGGACTTTCTCTGTTTGGGGTAGCAAAGTATGTATATTCTCCCGGCTCATAGAGAAATGAATGGTGCCTGAAGTACTTACAACATAATTTCTTTAAGCTGATGGTGGATACTACTTTTTAAATCTTGATTAGAAGCTTGAATGTTAGGAATTATTGTTATTACTGGGCCTCATCCTGGCACAGGCAGACTTGCACTCCAAGATACATGTAGGATCCCGTACTATATTGTAGCAGGAAAGACTGGAGGGTTGGGGGTTGCATTAAATGGCCTAGTATCAAATCTTAACCACACCACTACATGAACTGAGACATTTTGTTTACTCTTCATGTGCCTCAGTTTCTTCATCTGAACATTGGGGGTAATAACATTTCCTGATGGGCTTGTGAAAGAATTAAAATTAAATGAGATAATATATGCAAAGTCCTTTGCATGATCTCTGGTGCACAGTACACACTCAGTCAAAGAGGCTTTATTACACTTTTGGCCTCCAAATCCAAGGCACCTGATCAGTTACCTCTCAAAAGAGAGGTAGAGACACCATACTGAAATCAAGACCTGCCCTGAGGGACCAAGCTGACCTGGCTCCTTTCTGCCAGATGGAAAGTCATGAGCTCACTCTTCTCACTCTCTGCTCTGCAAGCATAAACATGGGGTTTTAGAATGAATATTCCATGCCGTTCTGCCTGTCCTCTTAATCATACTCAGAATATAGGCCCAGCAACCAGATACCCTGCTATAAGGCCTAAGGACGCTAATAAAGGTGTCAGAGATGAAAATTGTTTGGACAGCAAAGAAACAAGTGAGGAAAGAAAACTGCAGTCTTTGATTCAATAAAGAATTTTGCATAAAGGCTCTGTATTACAGTGCACCAGAGACCACAGGGCCACACACTCCACATTTCATTTTTTATTAGAAATGGAAAATAGGGGGGGAAATCCAAACTGATATTAGGGGAGTATTCGAGAAAATAAGTTCAAGCATAAATCTTGATTTGAGCATATGGGCTCAAGCCATTTATATTTGATAGCACAGCTAAAAGTGAGGAGCTGAAAGGAAGCATCTAGTCCAATCCTTTCCTCTTCCAGATAAGCAAATTTAAGCATCTGGGGTTTAAGTAACAGGTCCCATACCATCAGCCTTGTGGTGGCCCAATAGGGAAAGGTGCCACGGGGCTTGTCTTTTCATCTAGTCCTGCCTGACCCTAGAAGGAAACTTGGAGTGCTTCCTCTCCAAGGACACTCTTCTCTCTGTGCTTCTGCTGCTCCCATTCAGGTGCTAGGTACTTTCTAGGTGTCAGATACCATAGTACTTGGGCTCTGGAGGAGGACAGGACAGGTGGCTGACCCTTGCACACTTTCACATTCAGGTAGTCAACACAGTCAATAAACCAGTGGACAAGTAAATTATATGACATAATTTGATGCCATGTTCTCAGGGGAAAAAAAGCACAATGTGACTGAAAGGGACAACTAGGAAGGCCTCTCCAGGGAGCAACATTCACTAGGAGAAAGTGCCAATCCCATGGAGTTCAGGTGAAGATGGTTCAGTCAGTCGGAACAGCCACTACAAACGCCCTAGGCAAGCGCGGCTGCAGTGCGAACAGGAGGGAGGCCACAGCTGGCAGAGTGGGTGAGAGGGAGACGCTGGAAGGACAGGCAGCAGTGGGCAGAGGCTGGTGCTGGGGCCTCGGGGACTTGCCCCAGTCCTTCCTGGAGGTAGAAACAGGACTGAGATCAGAAGGAAACTCTGACCTCCCAAGTCTTTATGGTGCTGTACCAACCTTCCATCATGGAGACCATATGTTGAGTCAGCAGATGGGTCACAGGAAGTGCTGCACTGCTCTCTACCCCCAGACACACTGTGCTCACACTCAGGACCTAGCAGGGGACAGGCTTCCAAAGGCCTGGGAGCAGAGTGACCAGACAGTGCTGAGATGGAGAGCTACCCCTCCCATCCCTTTAGAAGGGACTCCTACAAGCTTAGTCAGTCATGAATCAGCCCTGCCAGCCCAAAGGAAGGGCTCAGTAGAGTCGAAGGTTGTTTTTTTTTTTGAGACAGAGTCTCACTCTGTTGCCTAAGCTCAAGTGCCATGGCATCAACCTAGCTCACTGCAACCTCAAACTCCTTGGCTCAATTGATCCTTCTGTCTCATCCTCCCAATTAGATAAGACTACAGATGCCTGCCACAATGCCCAGTTAGTTTTTCTAATTTAAGTAGAGATGGGGTCTCACTTGCTCAGGCTGGTCTCGAACTTCTGAGCTCAGAGGATCCTTCTATATTGGTCTGTCAGAGAGCTGGGATGATAGGTGTGAGTCACCATGCCCAGCCTAAAGCTAATTTTTAAATTATTATTATTAATATTTAATTGCACAAGAACCCAAGAATATATTTTTCTTGTTTAAAGAAAAAGAGAAATAGGCTCAGTACCTGTACCGAGCTAGGGCGCCAGCCACGTACCCCAGGGTTGGCAGGTTCAACCCCAACCGGTGCCAGCCAAACAACAATAACAACTACCACCAAAAAATAGCAGGCACCTGTAGTTCCAGCTACTTGGGAGGCTGAGGTAAGAGAATCGCTTAAGCCCAAGAGTTTGAGGTTGCTGTGAGCTATGGTGCCATAGCACTCTACTGAGGGCAACATAGTGAGACTCTATAAAAATAAAAAATAAAAAAAAGAGAGAGAAATAAAACCTGATCCCTACAGCTTAAGTCCCCTTAGACTCCTCTGATCCTATCATCCTGTTAGTCCCACCTCTCTCCTGCTATTGTTATCAATTCTGCAAATATCCTTCCATATGATTTTGTATGCCTGAAAATGCATCCCTCACCAGACAATAAGTCTTGAAAGCTATCCAGGTTACTACATAAACATCCACCCCATTTTGCTAATTGCTATGCTACATTCCTTGGTATGACACCATTTATCTTTCTATGAATTATAATTTAGACTGTTTCCAATTCTTTTTGTATTACGAAAGAAATGCTGAAATGAAATGTCTTCTTCACACCCTTTTGTGAGTGTTCCTCTAGGGTAGATGGAGAACTTGACTCTTTGATGCAGTTCATAAATGGAAACTGAATCGATTTCTTAGGCATGTCTAAGCACCCAGTGGTTGTCTAGATGCAGGAGACCTGTCTGTAACATCACTGCCCTTGTGGATTCACTGCGTGATTTTAGCCAATTCCCAACTTCTTGGAACTCTGCACAAGGAGGAACTTAGCTGTGATGTACTCGCAGAACTCTTTCTTACATCCTGCAAGTCTATGATTTCAGGTATTAAACCTGTGGGGTTCTCTCACCAGGAGAGTTTAATGCCATTTCAGAGGTTACAGGGTGTTGGCAGGGGGGCCTTACACATCAAGATCACAGTGTACCCCTCCAGCCCGCGGAATTCACATAAGGGTGTCCCTAGGGAAGTGACCAGCACGCACATAACCACTGACTTGTGCCAACCCTTTCCCATGCCCTTCCTAGATATTAGGGGATATGACGTCACCTTCTGCAAATTCTGTGTGAATGCCAGATCCTGGAACACTAATTTATGATGAGATGAAGGAAAAGTCACTACAACCTACTTTGCATATTCTTTAGTTTACAAAGCCCACAGTTCCTCGTGTCATTCCTGGAACAACCCTGAGAGATATTCCAAAAGGGGGTAATTACAATGCATAATGTGCAATGACTACTGTTATTCATTACAGTGAATAGATTGAGACAAAGATAATTAATTGATTGCCCAAGGTCACAAAGCTAGGAAGTGAGGGCAAACCCAGAACCAGATGTTCCAATTCTTAATTCTTTTTTCTTGCACAGGGCCTCCCTGGGCCTCCCTGTTTTACAGCTGTGGAGACCCATTCATCATCCTTAACAACTGGTAGAAGCATCATGCCCAGCAGATTCTAAAGGACTAACTGGAAGACCATACTGAGGTAGAATGTAGGTCTTAAAGAGTCAAATGAATACGTGGATCATTACGAAAGTTTTGAGATACACAAAAAACGAGACCCCTAAGATCTACACAGACAGATGTAAATACCCTTCTAGCAACAACAATAAGCCAAGCAAGTTGAAACTTGCACGGGTACATCAGAAAGGATGCTGAAATAATGGACCATAACATAATCTGTCTCAAAACTTTCACAGTGACTTATGCAGAAAAGGAAGAGAACCAAGCTTGGGGGAAGAAGGCATGGGAATTAATGAATCCATGTTATCTGAAAGGCATTTACTTCACTAATTAATGACACTGCTCAGCATACTTTGGTTAGACTGGTCATGGAAGGCCTTTGTAGAGAAGTGGCAATTAAGCTAAGACCCAATGGAAGAGAAGGTTCCAGTTTTGCAAACAAGGAGGGACTACAAAGTTCCCAAGGTGGACAAACTCACTGGAAGGCCAGAGAATTTCCTGTACACAGGGAGCCAAAAGGTGCAGAGGGAGTGGAGGTGTGAGATAAAGTGGCCTCCTTATGGGCTGACCTGGTCCTCAGTGGTAGAGGAGCTCAGAGCACTGATCAAGGAAAATGAGACTTGAAGGAAGCTTGGGGAATGACCAGCTACGCGCAAGGGAACCAGCAGAAGTGGGCACTACACACCGGAGAACTAAAGACAGAAAAGAAAACGCTGGTGAATAACGAGTGATATTCAGTCTCCTAATCTATGAAGTGGGGGAGTAGGATGGAATGCTCCCTGACATTCCTTGCAGATAGGTTCTACCAACAAGAGACTGAGTCCAAAGAAGGCCAACCCAGGGAGCGGCAAGGCTGAGTTCAGATCTCAGATCTCCCCAATTCCTGCCCAAATGTGGCTTCAGCCCAGCTGCTTCCTTCTGCTGGAAGAGTGGCCATCAGGAAAGAGGTTTGGGCAAGGCCAAGGCAGAATCCCATCTGCCTGGCACCCCCTGAAGCCAGTACTGCAGCCCCCAGCACTCTGATCTCTAAGTCAGTTCCTTTGTTCACCCCAGAAGCTTCCCAGAGATGCTGAGAATAACTTTAATATTTTTTAAACATTTCTCCACAAAACAATGTGAGGAATAAGAGATAAATCATGGCCCAAGGTGAGGAATAAGAGAAAAATCATGGCCCTATTTCAGCCCCAAAACTGGTCTGAGTCCTGCCATTTCCACTTGGGTTTCAGGGCTCACACCATACAAAGCATCATGTCCTGGAGAGATGCTGTCTCTTTGTTCATGGCCTGGGTTTCAGCACAAAGCTGTGGTGCTGCTGGGGAACTAGGTCCCCCACACCAACCTAGGACAGTCAGATCTTCTGCCCAACCCCAAACACAGGATACTTGGTAGAGACTTAGAACCAAGGGCACTAGACTGAAAAGAACCTCAGCAATCACCTTGCCTGATGCTCAATTTCTAAATATGGAGACTCAGGCCCAGAGAGGGTTGGTTAGGTTGTTCTAAGGCAGAAGATAGCCAAAATGTACTGAGAGTTTTCTAGAAGCTGAGACCATGCTCAGCCTGTTCTAGCTGTTGTTCTATTTCTGTTCACAGTGAGGTAAGTATTGATCCCGGTTACACATGAGGAACTTATGGCTCAGTGAAGTTAGGTCACTTGTCAAAGGTCACACAGCTATAAACCGTAGAGTCCGGACTCTAATGCAGACCATTTATCCCATGGCCCCAACTTCCTTGCAGTCTGCTGCACTAGGGCTACGTGACCTGCATCTCTGGCCTCCCAGCTCAGGAGATCCACCTCAACTCCAGGCCTGTTAATCCCGAGAATGTGGCTTCCATGACCATCTGCACCCCACTCAGCTCTTCCACCAAGAAACCATCAGTGACATCCAGTCCTGCCTTCCCTCAGACCTGGACTCTGTCTTTGCCACTTAGCTCTAGACCCTCTCCTTTCCCACACCCCACACCAACTCTGAGAATGGCTGCGCCTCCTCTGTCATTTCAACGCAGATGTCACCCGTTCAGGGAGATGCCTTCCTCACTTCCTTCGCTGGTTGTGATCCAAAGTCTGTGTGTTTGTTCACATGTTCTCTGCCTCCATGTTTCTGCCAGGCGCAGTGCCTGGCACAGAAAAAACTATCAGAAGTTGTTGAATAAAGAAACGAATGAATGAACTAAAGAATGAAGGAAAGCCAGGCATGGCGTTTCATACCTATAGTCCCAGCTACTCTGAAGGCACAGTGGGAGGATCCCTTGAGCCCAGGAGTTCAAAACCTGTCTGGGCAAATCAGCAAGACCTTGTCCTACCGAAAAGAAAGAAGAGGAAGAAGAGAAAAAAGAGAAAGGAAGAAAGAGAAAGAAAGAGAGGAGAAGGGAGGGAGAGAGGGAGGAAAGGGGAAGGAAAGAAAGGAAGGAAAGAAGGAAGAGGGGGTAGAGGAGGGAAGGAAAATAAGTACCTTAGTTCTTCTGCAAAAGTCTGCCAACTTTTCTCCCATCTTGTATTTGTACAAGTGATTTTGTTAAACCTACATAATCCAGTAATTTACCCTGATCCATTTTTATGCAATACGGATATATGTATATCTAGGCTCTATATGGGATTGCAATTGTGGAAAATGATGAACTATTTTATATGATATAGTATGTGTATTCCATATATTCTATATATCTTGCATATTATGTGTTAGGTATAATACCTATGCCCACATATACACATTATCCTAAATAATGTATATTATTTTTGAGCAATTTTCTTTCTTTATTTAATCACATACCATAAAAATCCTCCTGGGTGGCGCCTGTGGCTCAAAGGAGTAGGGCACCGGCCCCATATACTGGAGGTGGCGGGTTCAAACCGGGCCCTGGCCAAAAAAAAAGAAAAGAAAGAAAGAAAGAAAGAAAACCCTCCCCTACTATCACACACAGATTGATTTCATGTTATTAACAACTACGTATCATCCTTCTAAATCAAAGTGAAAGATGTTCCCCTTGGTGAGATATCCAAATAGTCTAGTGGCAGCAAGAAGAAACGGGAGTAGGGTGAGGAGGGGACAGAGAGGACTGTAGGATGGGAATGGAAGAAAGGCAACCGGGGAGGAAAGTTGGGGGCCGGGGGCTGCATTAGTCAATAATAACAAAGAGGGAGACAGAAAGAAGGGGAGCTAGAGATGACCCCAGTTAGGGACAGGAAACTGGGAAAGACGGACGCTCTCTAGGGAGAAGCAGTGCAGTAAAGGTACCCACCAGTGGCCTGCGAGGGCGAGACCATGGCCTTGGGTGCAGCTGGCCCCAAAAGATTTCCTCTTTCCCCTCTACGAAGCCGGAAAATCTGTTTCCCAATGATTTTGCCACATGGTTTTTCAACACTCAGGAGCATTTGCCAGTTTCCAAGTGGGACTTGTTTATCTCCAGTCTGGATTCTCAAAGTTCAAAACAAACTTCCAAACAAAGGGATCCTGCTCAGTGGTTCTCAGCTCCATTCTCTTGCAAGGATGGAGCCAACCCCGCTCTGCTCTCCTGATGACTTTCACAGCCGAGTGCACAGAGAATCAATCCCACCCCCAGCTTCCTCCTGCGTCTTTCCCGCTGCCTCCAATTGTTGTGGACATCCTCACGGGCATAACTTTTTATCTTCTTTTAACCCTTTTCCCTATCCTTATAAACCTGCAGGGAAAATGACATTGTTTCCCCTACATAAGCTACCCAGGCCATTTGGAGTGGTCCAAGTCGCAATGGTCTCTCCAACTAGATGTATCACTAAAAAGAACCCTAAACAAGGGGAACCGATCAATTAAGCTCCCTATGATTGGAAAATTCTGAGGCACAGTTTTATGGCCACCACTCTGTATAAAAGCCCAACTGGTCTCCATAGTAGAAAATGTTACTAAGGGCAAGTACAAGTGAGAGATGATACTAATAAGTAGTATGTACCAAGTCTTTATTTGCCATGAATTATATTACATATTTTAAAACCCTACAATAATCCAAAACATAATACTGTCACATGAATTTGAGCGTTATCAAGGTGAGTATCTTGCCCAAGATGGCTTATAACTAGTAAGCAACAAGCTGGGATTAAAAGTCAGCTAGGCTGCAAACAGCACCTGGGTGTTTAACTAGACCACCATCAAGTTTCCCTAATTCATGTTTTAGTTAGTGAATTGTCTCCCCAATACCCCCAAATTGGATATGTGCTCTATGAGGGTAGAGTTAGTATCTGTCCTGTTCACCACTATATCCCCAGCAGCCAGCACAAGGCCAAGCGCAAAGCAGACACTTGATAAATAATTGCTGAGTGAATGTGAATGTACCAATGAATCAACATCATGCTTTTATTTGACTATGTCCAGTAATTTGGAATTTTCTGAACATTGAGGCATTAGATGATAACTAAAGTACGCTTTCAGAGGTATTCTAGGCCTCTGCCCTTTTCAATAGCAAACAGTTATCTATGAGTCACCAGGAATACTTGTTTAAAATGCTGGTCAAGCATAGTCCCGAATCATCAGAGAAATGTAAATCAAAACCACTCTTAGATATCACCTAACCTCAGTGAGAATTGCCCACATCACAAAGTCCCAGATGCTGCAGGTGCTGGCATGGATGTGCACTGCTGGTGGGATTGCAAACTAATTCAACCTCAATGGAAAGAAGTATGGAGAATTCTCAAAGAACTAAAAGTTGACCTTCCATTTGATCCTACGATCCCAATACTAGGTATCTACAAAGAAGGAAAAAGAACCATTTTACCAGAGGACATTTGCATTAGAATGTTTACTGCAGCTCAGTTCGCAATTGCCAAGACATGGAAGCAACCCAAGTGCCCACCGACCCATGAATGGATTAACAAACTGTGGTATATGTATACCATGAAGTACTATTCAGCCATAAGAAAAGATAGAGACTTCACATCTTTTATGTTTACCTAGATGGAGTTGAAACACATTCTTCTTAGTAAAGTATCACAAGAATAGAAAAACAAGTATCCAATGTACTCAATACTAATATGAAACCAATATATAAACAACTACATGCCGACACGAAAGAGAAACACAAATATATTCTAGTGAGGGGAAGGGGAAGGGAAGGAAAGGAAAGGGGAAATGGAGGGAGGGTTATTAAAGGGATCTCACCTAATGTGAGGGTATTCAGCACACTCCCTGGGTGAAAGGCTCAACTACAACTTGAACTTTGCCTCAGAAACAAAAACAATGTAACATAAACATTTGTAGCATCATATTAATCTGAAATAAAAAATAAATAAATAAAATGCTGAGCAAGGAAACCCAGAGGCTGGAAATGTGCATTTATGCAAATCTTTCAGGTGTCTGTGATACATGCAAAATTTGGAGACCACTGTGAAAAGGTTAGGGCTATTTTTGTCCCCATTCCATTGGACAAAAATCCTAATAATCTATCAAAATGTGTTTCAAATCCATTGATCCATTGACCTACCTAAAGATTTTTTAATCTCTATCACATCTTTGGGGTCATAAGCCATATTAATTTTTTCCACCCCATGTAAGGTAGAAACATCATAATGACATGAAAGATGTACTTTCCCCAGTTTTAACAAGAGGGTGGCTACCTAACCTCACCCTGACATCTCAGACTCACACATGGCCAAACTAAAGTAAGAAGACCCAGTCCAGTTCTGCCACAAGATGCTGCCCTAGACACTGTTTCCTTGTCTGTAAGTTAAAGGTGTGAGCGTTCACAGCTTTTTGAATCTACACATGTTCGAACCAGAGTCATTGAATAGATAGGGATCATGTGTCCGCTCAGTCTTGTTTTTCAACACTCAAAAGTAATGTATCTGCAAGCATGACGTAGGTTTAGAAAGTCACGGGATAAGTAGACACAGGAATGTAAAGAGCCCCACCCCATTGAATCAGTTGTGATCAAAAAATAAATTTCTACAATACATACCTATAAGAAGTAATTACAAAAAAAAAAAAAAAACAACTTTGGGGCAAGAATTAGTTGACCACACAAACACAGGTACGGATCTGTGAGGTCTATTCTTGAGGCCACGGGTTTCAGGCAGTCTGTTCTTAGGGCTGCTAATATTAGAACCAGAAAAGACCTGGGTCATTCTGTCAACAGATATTTACTATGTTTCCAGCACTGATCTAGATATTGGGGGCCCAGAATGAGGCCTACTGACAGTCAAGACCCATTCCTTCACGGTGCTAACATTCTGGTGGAGAAAAGGTGATCATTCTAACGGATGAGTCAGTGGTACGTAGCATCAAAGTTAGGAGGCTGGAGGAATCCGCCTGGGTTTCATCCTCTTGTCCAGCCTTCCTTTCTGCGGTTAGACGAGGCAGAGACAGCAGTGAGCCACCTGCTCAAGTCTAGACTGCATTGAGTTTGTCAGCAGCAGGGCTGGGGTGGAAACTGTCTTCCTGCAAAGCCAGTCTTGCCTTCACAGCCCCTCCCAAGGATATTTCTATCCCCTTAGCTTTCAGTCCTTAGACCTCAGTACCGACTGAGAGGAAAACAGAGCTCAAGCTCCCCGATACTGGTCCCAGGACACCGGGTCGGTCCAGACTCCACCACACCCCAGGACTAGACAGAAGCCCGGAGGGGCGGGGCCTCGGACACGCACCGGCGCGTCCAGCAGGTGGCAGCAGCGAGCAGCCGCGCCCCCCGCGCTGCCAACCCGAGAGCCCGCATCATGGATGTCGAGCTACCCTATTTCGCTTTGCTCGCCCTGGAATTCGAGACCCTAGACGAGGACCAGGATTCATGAACCGGTCGCAGGGGCCGGGGCAGGAGCCTCTGGCTCCCGACGGTGGCCAAGAGGTGGGTCCCGGGGCGGGTCGCTGCTCCCTGAGGCCGGGCGGGGACGCGCGGCCCCCGCCCTGCCTCCCTGTGGTCCACACCCCCTTTGGGATCCGGAGCCGCTGGGCTGGAATAGTCCGGGGTGCGCGCGAGCAGGCTCTGCCAGCCCGTCTCCGGCCCGGGATTCGGGGCTGAGGGGCGGGAGGACAGAGGCGCCCGTGTCCTCCCCCCCCTCCACCTTGCTCACACCTGCGCCAGTTAGTGCAGTCGCCTTCAAGGCCAGTGGCTACAGTCCAGTCCGAGAAGAGACAGCAGAGGGAGCGCACCTGAGGATACAGAGCTGGCACTGGACTGCCTTTTTCAACCCCTAGGTGATGAGTGCGGCTCGAAGAACAGAAAATTCAAAAAGCAACCCGGGCCTCCGTGTTGAATGAAAGACCCAGTGCGAAGACATCACCATGAACACGAGCAGTGAGTGGATCCTCCTCTCCTTTGCCATGGGAACAGGGGTGGGGGCGGGAGGTGCAGGAGCCTGCGCTGCTGGGGCTGCCTGGACGGAGGAGGGAAACCTGGCGTCTCTGGACACATGACCCCAGACTCCTGGGGGCTTTCTGTGCTCCCGGGCGGAGAGACAGCTTTGGGGCTGGCTTTTCGTGATCGTGTTGCCAATATTTTATCAGCGGCGCCAGTTGCCTGTGCTGGGGAAACTGCTTGTCCCCTTCTAGCAATGCCTGGGAGGCCTAGGAAGCCGTCTGTGGCCATTGTCTGACTGTGGGGTCTCTGAGGAGACCTCCCTTCACACATCGAGAAAACGGTGGAGGACCCTGTTTGTCCCGGAGCTGGCGAGAGCAGGGAGACAGGCCTGCAGGCGGGCAGGCAGGTGGGCTGGTGGGTGTGGGCAGGCGGTGGATGGGAGACAGCAGTTTAGTAAAAAGCGGCGTTTGGATCTAGAGATTGTGAGAAGTCCAGCTCCGGTGTGCCAGCACTCGGGCTGATTTCTCCACATACTTACGAGCTGGTTATCCATCCCGGAGAACAAGAGAAAAGGAACAGCGTTTGGCCAAGGGCTCTAAGATGCCAAAGGCAGCAACTGCTTGCAGAGCCAGGACCAGACATTTTGCTGCCAGGTTGGGCCTCAGCAAAATGCAGTGCAGGGAATGCAGTCAGAAGTACAAGAGGCACAGTCTGTTTCTCTTCAGTGTAGTGCCTTTGACCATGGGCACCAGCAGGGGTGCCCTGGGAGGCACGGCAGACTTCAGGTCTCCCTCTCCGGCTGTCTGACTAGCTTGGCTTGTCTGGGTCGTTCCAGCCTCAGGTGGGGCTGTTGAACCTGAAGAGCTCTGCAAACACACACTTCCCCGGGGCTCTGACCGTGTTATCATGCCCCTCTCTACATCTCAAACTGCTCGTCTGTAAAATGATAGCGGTTGAATTAGAAACCTTCTAATCAAAGAATCTACAAGTTGTTGTTGTTGTTGTTTTGTTTTTTCCCAAAACAGCTAGAGTTGAGCAGTAAGACCAGAAACAACAGGACCTTACTGAGGCTGTGTCCTGTCAAAAGCCACTGCCTCCCTACCTCTCCTCCCCGCCACAACCATTTCAAGGCTGTTGGCATAGACAAGAGAAAAAACAAAGCGAAAGCCACTGAGATGGAAATGAAATACATTTATTTACTACATATTTGTATGACTCATCTCTCTGCTGCCTTCCTTTGTGTATTATATATCTATACGAAGCAAGCCACCGTGGCTGGACTCCCCCTGCCACGTTTAGCCAAAGAACTTTGTCTCTTGATTTGACAGGCTGGAATAGTGCTTTGGCTTCATAGCAGGCTCAGGAAAAGAGCAAAATCCTGTAGACCCTATCACCTAGTAGGCCACATGTTTGCCTTTGCATGTTTTCAGGCAAATAAAGATGTGAATTGCCCGTCACTTCTCACTATCTCTGGGAAAACAAAATATATTTCCGGGAGTCCTTTCCCACTAAGTGACAGAAGAGAACGATGGCTCATCTATTTTTCAAGGAACTAAGAAAGGAAACAAGCAACTGAATCTGCCCTTTTCTCTCTCTGGAATCCTAAGGAAATCTTGTCCTGTTAGCAGTTAGCAACACTGAGTATTCCCCGAAAGAAGGAAACAGAGATTGTCCTTTTTTTTTTCTTAAAGAAATAATGACCAATAGAGTTGAACATTGCAGAAGATGAGGTGAGGACGCCAAAAATGCCATCCTGGCCTTACATACTTTTTGTAAATAGGGAGGGAATGTGCATGGTACAGAAATAGTGGAAAATGAATGGAGCAGAATGGCGTGGCCGCCTTGAGAGTCAGAGTCCCTCCTGAGAGGAAGTGCTTCTCTAAATGGGTGCCTGGGGACACTGTGAGGAGACTCAAACTTAGGGCTGGGGGCTGGATTGAGACATCTTTGAGGTTCCTCCAAACCCTGACCTTGCAAAGGGAGAGAATAGAAATTGGGCCTCTCAAGGAGAAGAGGGGCAGGTCACAGGGTCCTAAGGACTTGGTACTGGCAGAAGGCAAAAATGCTGTCCTTTAAGATGTGAAATTTTTAGCTTGGTCCTCATGCCTGAAATTGTCCCAAATAGGAACTCTATCTTAGGATTTCTTTCACTTCCATGTATTTGATCCTTATTCTCCACCAAGCCACCATGCTAAGCACTTCCCTGCTTGATCTCACCAGACTCCCCACCCGCCCTGAGAGATGAGTGTTATTACTCCAGCTCTACAGGGGAAATCTGACAGCTGATGTTCAGTGACTTCAAGTCATGCGGTTAGTTGTTAGATTAGGAAAGATACTTGGCCGTATAGCATATATGACAGTGAGAGCAATTTTTAATCAATGGTTCAGATGTCACCACTGAAGTACTACAAAGCATGAGGTCACAGTGTCCCTCTCAGCATACACAGGAGATGGGTTCCAGGATGGCCATGTGTACTCAAGACCAACAGCCAGCTCTGAAGAAGCCATGTATATATTAAAAGTCAGCCATCCCAGTCAAATTCCCTGACTACTGTAATTTCCATCCATGTTTAACTGAAAGAAAAATCCACATATAAATGGACCCATGCATTTCTAACCTGTGCTGTTAAAGGGTCAACTCTATTAAAAACTCCTGATCACTTCATGAGAAGACGAAGCGCCCAGGGCTCTGGTATTGTGCAGCAATAAGGGTCAGTGGAGCTCAGGGCCTGGAATCTGGGTTCCAGTTTTCTTCTTTTCACTCATTAGATGTGTGATCTTCATCTAATTAGATGGGATGATTCTCATCTCCAAAAATGGAAATGACACAACGTGAAACGATATGACATACTTTAGCTTGTAATGAAGACCAAGTGTTACCGTTTCATGTAGTACGCAGAGGGTGGACCTTGGCTGTGGCCGTGGCTGGGATCATGTCAGTAATGGGTTGGTCACATTGCCGTGATTACTGTGGTGGTTTGTGTGGCTGTTGTCATTGTTGACTTTATGACAGTAGCAAGCAGGTCACCCCCCCCTTGGATGTCATACCTTTGTCATGAATTGAGAAGTGTATCTGAAGTATGATTTTTGAGAATTAGATGAGATCATAAGAGAATGCTTTGTAAACATGTGTAAATTGTTTTTATTAATAAAAACCCATTTCTCAGATGACAAAAACAGGAGAGTGTACAGTCAGTGACTCTTCAGTGTGAATTTTAGTTTCATCAGAAATTTTTCTTCTGAAATCCAGCTGAGCATTAGCACACCAAAAACCAAGAACCTGAGAGAAGGAGGTAATTTGGGAGATGATGGAGTGGGGTGGTAGGCAAACCTGGGTAGAGCACGGCAGGTGCAGGTGGCCCTTAGACTTAGTGAAGGAGGAGAGAGAGGGCCCCTTGAGGAGGGAGCAGACACCCCAGGCATGAGCATGCCCAGGCCAGGAGGGCCTGGCCTCATACTAGTGGGTACCATCCTTGGGTGAAGGACTTCAGGGGAAGGGAAGGAAACAGGCCACTCGCTACCTCTTTGCCTGCTGTAGGGTGGCTCCAGCTTCTTACCTTTCTTTACTCTGCACCCTCCCAAACTAATTCTGCCATCTGTCTCTAGGCTTGCTGCGGCAGCCCCTAACTGATCTCACTTCACCCACTCTAGCCACTTCCAATCATTCTCCCAGATCCACCCTCTGCATCACTTTCTGCCTAAAACGCAGATCCCCTGCTCCTAGGATGAGAGAGGAAAAACCTCAGCAAGACCTGCCGGGCCTCGTGTGAAATGCACTGTTCTCTGGGTCCTGGTCATATTTACCTCTTCCCAGTGCCTCTGGGGGCTTGCCTCCACCAACATTGCCAGCACTGTTCCCTCCTCCTGGAAAGCCCTTTCCCCACCAGCACACTTCACCCAGGCTGGCCTCCTCACCCTCCTCAGCCCCCAGTCCAGTTCGTGTGCCCCAGAGGCGTGTTTCTAGCACACCCTGACCCTGTTCCCTCAGAGCCTGGCCTCTGCCATTGCTTACTCTCCATTGATCACTGCACTGAAGCTCATCTCCCACCAGACAGCAAACTCCATAAGAGCTGTGGCCTGCAGCCCCTGGCAGTAATATGGTCTGGGGTATTTCTTCATTCTGGTTTGTACTTTGGCCATTTTCCTAAGCCCACAGAGTGAGGAAGGAGTTGAATCCAGACCACTCACTGTCCTCCAGTCCCCAAGCCATGGGGTACCACCCATCTAATATGCATATTCTAAGGCAACAATTAGTCTTAGATTATTTCCTGTTCAAGTCTCCAGTTCCCATGTTGGCCCCAAGAGTTCCCCAAAGCCAGGGGAGACTGGGTGTGCCCCAGTATGCTGGGGTCCCTAAGTACCAGAGTTACTTTTATTTCCCATAAAATGACATGTTTCTCATTTGGATCACAACTCCCAGAGCTCCCGAAAGCTATGGCTTTCCAGTGTATGAAACCCAGAACTGGCTTATCCTCGAGGTTGGCAAGCATCACATACAGCATGAACAATGGCGCCGGGTACCATTTTCCCTCATTTCCTAGACTTCCTCCTGCCTTCTGCCTTTCGTTGGTCTTTAGCATGGATTGGCATGCTAACAAATTACTTTTTTGGAGTCAACTTTGTTTTGGTGAAGAGAGTATTGAGAGATCATATAACCCACACAAAGGTGTCCTGGGAGAAGCAGTACCACATCCTGAGGCAATAAGTACCTGAGCTTTAGGATTATAGTTTCCTGAGTTCAGACTCAACATCTATCAGGTACTCCCCTATAAACATGGACAGAATTGATCATGTCTCTGAGCCCGAATGGTATCCTGTATAAAATGTGGGCATTAAAATGCCAGTGTGCAGGGCACTTGTGAGGATTAAGTGAAATAATGGGAGAAACTCACTGGCATTGGATCTTAGTAAATGGAGCTGAGCCTGAAGTTGAATTGGCTATTGAGTAAAGCAAAGTTCTAAAATGATGGTATCATAAAAACCAACCCTCTGATTGAAAATTAGCCTGCTCTGCTAGTATTGCAGCCAGTGCTGAGTATGGCACAGGAAAGCCATAGCTTTCAGGAAGTCTTCAGGAAGATCATTAACCTAGTGTCATGTATGGCATAGGTCGAAATGGGCAAGACAGGAAGTTAGGATTCTATGTGACAGACAATTGCCTTAGTTCAGAAAAGGGCTAAGCGCCAGAATCTGGGTAGTTGTAAGAATAGAAATAAAAGAAAATATCTTTCAGAAAATAAGGACTGCAAGGCCTAGCACCCAACTATATTATAGGGTACAGGAGAAGGAGAGGATTCTATCAGTCAGGGTTCCAGTGGGGAACAGTAAGGCAGAGTTACAATACAGGACTCTTCCGGAGCGTGAGAAAGGTATAGAGAAACACACAAGGAGAAGCAAGGGTACTCACCTGCAAGAGGCTAGTAACAGTGGCCCATAACCCCCTGCCCACACAACTGCCTCCAGTGAGACCCAGAGACCCTGCCAGCTGTGGGGTGAGGGCTGCCTGACAGAATCTGGGGTCCCTGGCTCCAGAGGGCAGCTGGCCCAGTTGCAAGGAAGGAGCCAAGGGCTTAAATATCCTGACCCCTCCCTTCTCCCTTCCTGGGATCTCCTTTGGATCGTCCCCATTGGCCAACCAGGAGCTAGAGCGCAAGAAACGCATTTGATAGTCCCAGACTTCCAGGGTACAATGCCAGTAGAGAGAGGGCAGAATGGATCTGAAACAGTTAGAGAACTCAAAAGAGAAGACGCCCAGCACAAGAGGCAGGGTGACCTTCCTCTGCTAATGCCATTGCCCAGATCAGGAGCTCCATTCCTTACAAACAGGATCCATTATGAACAAGAACACACTAGGATGCCCTGTCAAGAAATTCTAAATTTGCAAAACAAATAAAATAGAAGTGTTTATTTACTTACCAAGATAGAGATTGTTTTAAAACAGACTTCCCAAATGAATGAAGCCGTTGTTGACAGACTATAATTTGAGGCTTAGGGGTAGAGAGGGAGGCAAAAGTTAGAGGAATAATGTAAGGAACAATTTTAAAGTCATCCCAAATGAATCTAACACATCTCTGAATATCACAATGTGATTTCAAGAGCACTTGGATTACATAAAGGAAGTGATATCAATTCTGAACTCCAACTTCCTTCTCTGGCAAAAGCTTTATCTTGCTGAGATAGCATCTGTTGTGGTGAATGGTCAACAACTGGCTATTACTCAACATTAGCCAAATACCATTGTAAAAGAACAGAAAACAACCAGAAAAAAAGTACATAAGCACCTTTGACTTTGTAGGTATTTTGCTAATAAATTCTCCTCTTACAGTTTTTAAGGGCACAGACTGGAGCTGGATTACTGGGTTCAAATTTTAGTTACTTTCTGTGTGTCCTTGGATAAGTCACTTACCTTCTCTAATGATAATTACAAGGAGGGCTAATAATAGTGCCTCTCTCCTGGAGTTGCTATCAAAAATAAAATTAGTTGTGATTTGCTTAAAATTGTGCATAGCAGAGATCAAGTGTTCATAAAACATCTAAAAATAAATTTGTTGTTCAGCCGGACACAGGGGCTCACACCTGTAATCCTAGCACCCTAGGAGGCCAAGGTAGGAGGATTGCTTGCGCTCAGGAGTTTAAGACCAGCCTAAGCAAGAGCAAGACCCCATCTCTATTAAAAATAGAAAAATTATCCTGGCATTGTGGCATGCACCTATAGTCCCAGCTACTCAGGAGGCTGAAGCAGGAGGGTGACTTGAGCCCAAGAGTTTCAGGTTGCTGTGAGCTAAGCAGAGGCCATGGTACTCCAGCCCAGGCAATGAAGCAAAACTCTGTCTCAGTAAATAAATAAATATATAAATCTGTTAGGGTTACCATAATAAAGTACTATAAATCGGATGGCTTAAACAACAGAAATGGATTATCTCATAGCTCTGGAGGTTAAAACTCCAAAGGTGTCAGCAGGGTTTCCTCTGAAGACAGTGAAGAAGGCTTATAGAAAGCTGTCTTGGACCTGTGTCTCTTCACAGGGTCTTTATCTGTGTATCTCACGTCCAAATTTCCCTTTTTGATAAAGACATCAATCACATTGGATTAGGGCCCACCCAAATGACCTCATTTCAACTTGATTACCTCTGTAAATTCTGAATCTCCAAATATGGTCACATTCTGAAGTACTGAGGGTTAGAACGTCAACATATGAATTTGGAGGGGACACAATTCCATTCAAAATATGGTGTTTGTTGAGGAAATGACTCCTCAGAGAGAAGAATTCCTTGTGGGTTGATTTCCCCTGAATATCAGCCTACTCCCCATGGCTAGAGTAAGTTTCTGACAGTTAATTACTAAGTACAAGTGTAACAAAGATTAACTATTGAGTCTTGATGTTTAAGCCCTAATTTGACCATTTATGACCAGCAGACCTGAATCCCGTTCCTGAGAACCTGAAGATAACACGTTCACACATAGAAGGTCCCCATGTAGGAGGACCACAAGTAACTTAATAGGTCCACAGTCAATCTGTTCCCAAAAACACACTCCCCACCCCACACCCATTCAAGCCAGTAAGCACAACTTGTAGTATTTCAATAGTGTAAGGAAATTTACATCATGGTATTGGTTTTCAATCTGCCTAGTTCCTGGGAATATCCAACATGGGAATAAGAATTGAATTGGTTCATTTGTTCATTCAACAAATATTTATTGAACACCGGCTCTGCACCAGGCATAATGCTGCAGACACAGGTCTTTATCATCATGGCTCCTACAGGTAGGCAAAATTTGCCTCTTGGTGTCCAGGGAAATGGAATGGATATGTTTTATTTGCTCTGTACCAGGTTTTTAATGAATTTGGATTATTTTACCATCAATGGGAAATTAAAATTGAGATTTCTCACTTTTCTTAAAAACAAAACAAAACTAGAAGATCTTGCAACCCTGACACTATTTTTCTTTGTGACGAGAGTCAAGAGGATTGCCTGCTTTGGGCAGGGCACACACACACGCTGGTCTCTGGTTTGCCACGGTCACCACTACTTCCTATTAAATTTCCCAAGGACTGCATGACAATTTTATGTTATCCTGCCACTGTAGTCTCGTAGATGATCCATATAGCATAGTATGGAGAAGTGTATCTTCACACAGAGATGAGGAGACTGCAACATACCTGTTAATGATTGTGGGAGAAAGTCCTATCTAGAGTTAGCAATTAACACTGCCATGCTATTAAAGTCCTCTCCATGAGCAAAGCCCTGCCGCATGTCGTATTTCCCCAGCAGACCCATTCCCAGAAGGGTGATATCATATCCTGTGGGATATAGTTGGGCAAACAGTGGGGCAAACACTGGCCTGTCCCCCTATCTCCTGGAGGTCATTTTTGTTTTCAGGGAATCTAGTAGTAGGGGGTGGGGCACAGAGCAAAGGAGATTCTGG
>CAUYRH010087613.1:0-26925 GCA_963574655.1 Perodicticus potto
GGGGGGTCGGGTCTTGGGGCCTTGGTGTGTGCCACACCTTTTGGGGGCAAAACTCGATTGTAAGAGGGACTTTACCCAACAAATGCAACTAGTGTAACATGGTTTCTTGTACCCTCAATGAATCCCCAACAATAAAAAAAAAATGTATCCTTCAATATAAACTATTTTCAATGATTTATATCGGCAGCCATGACTTCTGTCTGAATTAATGAGGTTTAAAATCATGTAAAAGTGTGGGATTCATGGAAATTACTTTAAAGATTATTTTAACATGTGTCATTTTATAGATGTAGAATGCCTTAATTAGACCATTACAAAATAAGGCAATGAAAATACAAAGCCAAAGCCAGAAAGAGTAAAGGAACATCTTAATAAATATAACTAATGAAATAAACAAAAAAGCCCAAATACACTTCTCAAGGTCAAAATAAAAAATACATTAAAAATCCAACCAAAGTTTCTAAAGTTTATAAAGTCTTGAGACCTTTAAATGTATAAAGCATTCAAATAAAACAATAAGGAAAAATCAACAGGAACATGGAAGACAGGCATGAGCAGACCATTTACAAACATACACAAAATATGAGTTGCCAGTTGAAAGTTCAACTTCACTGTTAATAAAAAAAAAAATTAAAATGCAATAGATATAGTTTTATGTAAGTTGGCAAAGATGAAAAAAAGTGATAAAACCCGGATCTGGGCTACGTATTCAGGAGGATATTTTGGCACAGCTTTTTGAAAATGAATTTGGCAATATTTATCACAATGAGAAAGATATGTGAGTTTTGACCCTAAAATTTTAGTTCTAGATTTGACTCCAAAGACATATGTAGACAACGGTATGTGTACATAAGGTTTCACTGTACTAGTGTTTGCAAAAGTGAAAAAGTTGAAACATACAACAATCCAGCGATAGAACAAAAGTAAATTTGTGGTGCTTCATTCCACACTATACAATGTCATGTAGCTAGAGAGTAAACAAGAGCGATACCCACCAACATGGTTAGACCTCCCATTATACTGTTATAAAAAAAAAGTTAAATAAAAATATCTATAACTGATCTCTATATAACTATTAACATACTACTATATGTATCCATTAAACACTATACACATACAGAACAATGTAAAATACACAATGTTACACCATGATTTTATAGAATAGCATGTACTCTTCATATATTTGTGGGTGCAGATGAGGAATATTATCCATGGCTCCTTCTTGGCAGTGAGGTTGAAGATGAGCAGGGCATTGACTCTGCCCTCAAGAGCTTATAGCTGGAAAGAGTAAATAAAGCTGGATGGTCCCTCAAAGAATAAACAGCATCCTGTGATACAACGTGGGGTGCTGCTGACTACTTACTGAATGAAACTCATAACCCTGAAAAGCAGATATTTTATTCCCATTTTTCAGATGACCAAACTGAGTCTTATCTAGAAACACACAGTGGTGCTAAGTGCACGGCCAGTCGTTTTCCCAGAGTCCTTAGCGAACCAGAATTTTACAACTTTCATGCTCACACGCCCCTGGCTGCAAAGGTCCATTGTCTCCACCAGTGTAAGATAACCCAGACATATTCTGATCTCCTACAGTATTTGCACAGTTATCCAGTATTATCTGAGGGATAAAAGCTCTAACCGTGGAATTCCTGGGATCAAAGATGGACATATTTTAATGCATTTGGTACATATTGATGTTTACCCATCTAATTATAGTTTAGAAAAAGTTGATTTTCTGCACATTTTGCTAGCCAATATGTATTTGGTCAAATTACAATATCTGGAATTCCCAAAGGGCATTTTTCTTAGTGAATGCCAATTTACACAATTGCCAAACACACAAAAGTGGGAGAAAAAAAAATCCAGGGGTGGCTCAAGCTAAGGAAAAACCGAAACAAGTCTGTTCTCACAGCAAAGCAGTTAAGCTGTCTTCTTAAGCTCACTCTATCAGAGTTATTGCTGCTTATTCATAAGGGCACCAGCACCAGCTGTTCACCTGGCCAACCGAGCTCTCCAAAGAAAGATCTCCATATGTTGCAGGGAGAGGCACGTGAACGGGGTCTTAGAGAGAAATGTCCTTGTTTCCTGGTTTGTACGATGATGCTTCAATCAGAGAGACAAAAAGAGAAAAGCCCAGACACAAGACGGATGGAGAAGCTTGTTCTCTTCTTTGTTTTACGGGGTTCAAAGGGCTCACTCATACCTTGTTTCATCAGTGAGGTGGACAAACAAAGCCGGGTTATTAGTCACACTTTTACTGTTGGGCTTGCCCAAGTCCCGGAGGCAGCAGGTGACAGAACTAGGCCTGGAATTCGGGGCTTCTTGAAGATCTTGTCACCGTAACTATCAAGTATGATACAAAAGAAGAAAAAAAGTTCCGTGAGGTTAAAGCAGGCAGAAAATGAGAAGGAGTATAAAATTCTCTTGATATATTTGCACATTTTAACACACAGGCCTACCTCACAGATACTGTGAATATCAAATAAAATGAATATCAGATGAAGTGAATATTACAATAAAGCAAGTCACATAAATTTTTTGGTTTCCAGTGCATATAAAAGTTATATTTAGAGTATAATGTAGACTTAGTAGAAATATGCTATTGTATCTAAAAAAAAATGCCTTAATTTTAAAATACTTTATTGCTAAAAAAAAAAAAAACAGAAAAACTCTAACGATACTCTGAGCTTTCAGATAGTCCTAATCTTTTTGCTAATTTGAGGGTCTTGTCTTGATGTGGATGGCTTCAGACTGATGGGGGTGGTGGTTACCAAAGTTTGGGGTGGCTGTGGCAATTTTTTCAACTACGACAACATGAAAGTTTGTTACAGAGATGGATTCTTCCTTACATAAAAGATTGCCCTGCGGCAAGTGATGTTGTTCGATGACATTTTACCTACAGTAGAATTGCTTTCAAAACTGGAGTCAATCCTCTCAAACTCTCTTGCTGCTTAATCAACTTAAGTTTTTGCAATATCTAAATCTTTTGTTGTTCTTTCAATGATGGTCACAGCATCTTCACTAGGAGTAGAATCCGTATTAAGGAACCACTTTCTTTTTTTTCATCCATAATAAGCAACTCCTTATCCATTCAAGTGTTATCATGTAATTTAGTAATTCATTCTCATTGTTGGACTCCACTTCTAATTCTAGTTCTCTTCCTATTTCCACCATATCTGCAATTTCTTTCTCCACTGAAGCCTTGTACCCTCCAACATTTTTTATGATAGTTGGGGTCAACATCTTCCAAACTCCTCTTAATGTTGATATTTTGCCCTGCTCCCATGAATCTCAAATGTTCTTAATGGCATCTAGAATGGTGGTAAATCCTTTTCAGAAGGCTTTCCGTTTACTTTGTCTAAATGCATCAGAGGAATCACCATCTATAGCAGCTATAGTCTTACAAAATAATGTATTTCTTAAATAATAAAACTTGAAAGTTGAAATACTCCTTGATCCATAGGCTACAGAATGGATATTGTGTTTGCAGGCATAAAAACAACAGTTGTCTTCTATATTTCTCTATCAGAGCTCTTAGGTCACCAGGTACCTTCAAAATGAGCATTCATATTTTGAAAGAAATTTTTTTATGTGAGCAGTGAATCTCAACAGTAAGCTCAAAATAGTCAGTAAATCATGCAGTAAATAGATGAGTTGTCATTCAGGCTTTTTGTTGTTCCATTAAAAGAGCACTGTCAGAGTAGATTTACCATACATGGTTCTTAAGAGCCCTAAAATTTGGGGATGGTAAATGACCATTGGCTTAAACTTCAAGTCACCAACTGTATTAGCCCCATAACAAAAGAGTTATCTTGTCTTTTGAGCTTTAAAGTCAGCCATTGACTTCTCTCTAACTATGAAAGTTATAGATGGCATCTTCTTCCAATGGAAGGCTATTTTCTCTGCATGGAAAACCTGTTGTTTATTGTATCCACCTTCATCACTGATCTTAGCTCGGTCTCCTGAATAATCGTTGCAGCTTCTCCATCAGCACTTGCTGCCTCACTTTGCACTTGTATGTTATATAGACGGCTTCTTTCCTTAAACCTCACGAACCTGCCTCTGCTAAATTTTTCTTCTACAGCTTCTTCATCTCCCTCAACCTTCAAAAATTAAAGATAGTTAGGGTCTTGCCCTGGATTACGCTTTAGCTTATGAGAATGCTGTGGCTGGCTTGATCTTCTATCCAGACCACTCAAACTTTCCCAGTAGTAAGGCTGCTTTTTTATTTCTTATTGTTCATATGTTCACTGGAAGAGCACTTTTAATTTCTTTCAAACATTTTTCCTTTGCATTCACAACTTGGCTAACTATTTAGTATAAGGGGCCTAGCTTTAGGCCCATGTCAGCTTTTAATATGTCTAAGTTTAATCACTTCTAGCTTTTATTTAAAGTAAAAGACGTGCAACCCTCGCTTTCACTTGAACACTTAGTGGCCATTTTTGTAGGGTTATTAGTTGGCCCAAGTTCAATATTTTTGTGTCTCAGGGAATAGAGAGGCCTGAGAGAGGGAGAGAGATGGGGGGAGAACCAGGCCAGTTGGTAGAACAGTCAGAACACACACAATATTTATTAAGTTGCCATCTTATCTGGACTCGGCTTGTGGTGTCCCCAGTTACAATAGTGATATTGAAGATCACAGCACACCATAACAGACAGAAGAGGGAAAGGTACTGAAATATTTGGAGAATTACCAGAACGTGACACAGAGACATGAAGTGAGCACAGGCTGTTGGAAAAATGACACCGACCCACATGCTCGATGCAAGGTCGCCACAAACTTTATAAAAAACTTAGCATCTTAACAGGACAGTTAAGCAAAGCACAATAAAATGAACTCTACCTTGAATTTGCCTTATTTGATTTTACCTATGATACAGGCAGGCAGGTTTGATCACAGAAGAAGTTCTGAAAGTTTGTGTAATTTGTTCAAGATTTCAACTGCTGGTACAGGGAGAGCCACAAGCAGAATTCAGTTCTTCCAACTCCCAGCTTCAGTGCTGTGTTGCTGTGGAGCCTGAGGCTCTATAAGGTTCACATTTTTCTCAGCCCAGACTGTCCCTTGCCTGGAAAGCCTGTTTGGGGTCTCCCACTTTACTTAGAGATCTTAAGGAAGCAGGCGTCCTCAAACTTTATAAACAGGGGGCCAATTCACTGTCCCTCAGACCGTTGGAGGGCCGGACTATAGTTTAAAAAAAAAAACTATAAACAAATTCCTATGCACACTGCACATATCTTATTTTGAAGTAAAAAACAAAACGGGAACAAATACAATTCACACCGCCGCATGTGGTCCCCGGGCCATTTGAGGACCCCTGATCAATGATCAGTGGTGTGCGGGTAAGAGGTCCAAACATGAGTGTTATAGTCCGGGACCCTCCAGCCTAAATTGCTGAGATGACTTGCTTTGGGTTTTAGTTTTGTTCTCTGCAAAATGGAGATGATATTACCCACCTATTCCATCCAGAAAAGAGCTTTGAAGCCTCAGAGGTAGAGTGTGCAAACCTTTTTTAGAGTTGGTTCCCTGAGCTGTTTTTGTAGGCAAGAGAGCCTTTCCATTTCTGTTACTCAGTTACTCAAGTCAGAGGGAGGGGACCATGTCGGGAGCCCTTTTGTGCAGCCACTTTTCACTGACTCTGTCCCAGGCAGACTGCAGACTGCCTAGGGGCCTGTTTTGCTGGAAGAATGAGCGGTAGGGGGAAGAGCAGCTCCACAGGTGAGTGAAAGAGACAGCCAGCTCAGAGCCTTTAAAATGTAAAGTGTTCTCTTGAGAATGTGCAAAGATCTGATTTGTGAGCGATCAAAGTCAAAGAACGCATCTCTCCTCCAGAATCAAAGGCTCCTTACTATCAGGAGCAGACAGCAAAGATCCTCCCTGCAAGAAGAGCCGAGCACAACAAACGGGGAGCGGCTGCCCCCTCCCTGTTCGGGAGACAGGCCTGTCTGTGTTTGCAAACATCTGCACCTGGGCTGCACCTGCCAGGCAAGGCCCGACCTGGAAGCTGCGAGGCGCACCTGCTCTTCTGATTTCCCATTGTTCATCGCTGGTAGGGACTGGTTCCACTGACTTGCTTTTTCCTCCTTCCCTCCTGTTTGGGGACTGGCTGAGGGATGTGGTGGGGTGGGCAGCTTCCAGCTCCAACACCTCTCATTCTCTCTGTCATCTTAGGCAAGTTCCTACCTAGGTTTCCTCATTAGTACCGTAGAGTCAAATCTCCTGTCCTATTCCCTCCCAGGGAGGTGTAGGGTTCAGTTTGGACAACCAGGACAACAGGTGGGCCTTGCTCCATGGTCAGAAATAAGCCATTCCTGTGTCTTTGACTGGAAAGCAGAAAGAAGGACAAACCTGAGCCCAGGATGACATTCAGTTCCAACTAGATTATTTTATTCATTAAGAAAATTGATCCATTCATCCACTGATGGGCACTCAGGTTGTTGTAGAATATTATTCAGCCTTAAAAAACAGGAAATTCTGTCATTTGTGACAACACAAATGCACCCAGAGAACATTATGTTAAGTGAAATAAGCCAGGCACAGCAAGACAAATCCCACGTGATCTCACCTGTATGTGGAATCTAAAAAGGTCAAACTCCAAGAAATGGAGAGTAGAAGGTGGTTACCAAGGCTGGGTGGGCGGATGGGGCAAGGGAAGACTCGAGTCAGCAGGCACACACTTTCTATTAGGTAGGAGGAATAAATTCTGGCTTTCCACTGCAGAGCATGGTGACTATGGTGTATTTTAAAGCAGCTAAATGTGTTTGTTTTTGAGACAGAGTCTCACTTTATCACCCTCGGTAGACTGTGGTGGCATCACAGCTCACAGCAACCTCCAACTCATGGGCTTAGGCGATTCTCTTGCCTCAGCCTCTCAAGTTGCTGGGCCTACAGGTGCCTGCCACAATGCCTGGCTATTTTGTTGTTGTTGTTGTCATTGTTGTTTGGCAGGCCCCAGCCAGGTTCGAACCCGCCAGCCCCGGTGCATGTGGCCGACGCACTAACCACTGAGCACTATGGATGTTGAGCCAAAACAGCTAAATGTGATAGATAAAAATTTTAGGTCATGGATATGCTACTTAGACTGATTTGATTGTTTTACAATAATAAATGTTGCGTAATAAACATCATGTAATGCTTGCTCTGTATGCAAGCATCACATAACACCCCATAAATATATACAATTATTTGTCAATTAAATACAAAACAAAACTTTTTAAAATGGAAAATCGAGGCTAATAAGAATGCTGACCCTCAGGATTCTTGTCAGCCCCACCCACCCGGGGCTTCCACCCTTAGCCCTGGCTCAGTGAGCACATTTAGTTCCCTTCTTCTCCTACCTGTCAGGCTGCTTAGTGGAAGAGCCAGGAATGGAATTTGGGATAAAAATCCCAACAGGAAGAGCACACTTGTATCTTTCAGTAATTGTACAAAAACAAAGTATGTAAACAAAACATGCGTACCCCCTAATATTCTGAAATTAAAAAAAATAATTAATAAAACAAAAAAGACAACAACTCTTATCTGAGGAATGCAAGTCCTTTAACTGTCAGGCCTCGAGAGACATTGAAATGGGACCATAACCGTGCCCTCCCTGCCCTTTGAGCTATGTCATCTCTTGAAACTGCTTGCTATTCCCACGAGTAGCTAGAGATTAACCTGATAATGTCACCCTGAGCGCTATAAGCAGTACTCTATAGCATAGCTTAAATATGTGTAGTTAATCACCAGTCAATACTATTTCTGTAAAGCAGTGGTTCTCAACCTGTGGGTCGCGACTCACAGGAGCTGTATTAAAGGGCCGCGGCACAAGGAAGTTTGAGAACCACTGCAATGCAATGAGATTTTCTGGCAAACAACTTCCTATCAACCCACCACTCCCTCCCCTCCTCTTTTGTCTTTGAAAATCTACCTGTAACTCCTGCTGATCGGAGTGGAGTGTATATTCAGGGCAACTTCAATCTGTGTTCCCAGGTTGCAGTCTTCAAGCTGGGCCCAAATAAACACTTTATTTATACAGAGTGTCCATACAGTTCATGTGCAATTTACTATGCCAAACTATTTTAAATTGCACATGAACTTTATGTCTACCCTGTATTAAAAAAAAAAAAAAAATTCCCAAGAGGAACTGTTGTGTATGTGTTAAGTAAATGAAGAGAAAAGGGGAGGTATGGGACTTCAAATTGATATGGTCTCTGCATTTATTCATTGATTTGACAAAGATTTACTATGCGTATGTATCAGTCACTGTCTTAGATGTTGCAGATACATCAGTGACTGGGAAATACAAAATGTTTGAATATACAAGTTGCCATCAAGTTATTTTTAAGCATTTGCTTATTTTTTTTTGTCTTTCTGTTTTTTTGTTTGTTTGTTTGTTCTAAACCACGGGACCTGGATAGCACTGGGCCACGTCGAGAATAGTTCTATTAAATTACAACCTGGAATTATAATTCTGTCTAGAATTTTGGACTTGGGGGACAGTATCTTCCTGTATGTGTGCCCCAAATTAGAATGATTTCCATCTGTTGGTGCTGAGAATATCATTTCATATGATTCTCTGGATGCTGGCCTTCTGGGTAAAAGTATTAATATGGACCCGGTAAGAATGGGATGACTTTTGAGAAAAGCACAGGAACACTGAAGACACTATATTGAAATTATAATCTGGGGGAGAACAGGGTTAGGTCAAGAATTTTTCATGAAAAGACTTACGCATCATGCAAATTCACAAAATCTGAAAAAAAGTAAAGTTCCCAAAGGGATAATTAAGTTAGAAATAATTTTTATCCAGGCCTTACAAACATCTAATTTTTTCTAAGTTCTTCTAAGTTGAAAGGGAATACTGGGGTCAGGTGTGCTTAGACCAACTCAAGACACTCTTTTACTCTCCTTGTTGACAGGGGCCCTCGTTCTGTGGCTGATAGTCTGGGTCAGTGGAACCACGGACTGTGGAAATACAAGATCTTCTACCAGATCTGAGGGACATCTACAGAGAATACAGTACCAGGAACGGTAGGAAAGAACTTCCACAGAAATGGTCCCTGGAGGACCCGACTCTGGGCAGAAAAGTGGGAGGGCCTTCTAGCTGCCACACTAAAATTTTTTTTTTGAGACAAAGTCTCACTCTGTCACTCTGGTAGAGTGCCGGGGCATCATCGTTCACAGCAACCTCAAATTCTTGGGCTCAGGTGATCCTTTTGCCTCACCGTCCCAGAGTACTAACATTATAGGCATGAGCCACAATGCCTGACTGGTTTTTCTATTTTTAGTAGAGACAGGGTCTCACCCTTGCTCAGGCTGGTCCGGAACCGGTGAGCTCAAGCCATCCACCCATCCTGGCCTCCCAGAGTGCTAGGATTACAGACGCGAACCACCGCACCTGGCCATACTCGGAATTTTTGATGGACTTATTTAGAGCTCTTGAGCAGGGTAGACGGCAGCTAGGATTCACATAGGTTTGTAACTGTGGATCAGCAGCTCAGTGAGATGTTCTGCACTATTGTTCCCAACTAAAAAAAATTGCTTCTCCTTCCCTCCATCCGCCACAGGACAGCTGGAATGAGAGAGGAGTAGAGCAGTCGAGTTGAGTCTGGGGAACATACAGTGAGATACTCTAAATGACAATGGTTTCATTACTTCTCCAAGCATCACCCAGGTTTTCACTGTGGGAAAATCTTATCAGGGCTGAGAAGAAAAGAGAGGTGAATCTGTAAGCCCGGTAGGAACAAGACAGATTTACAGAGCTCAGATCAGAGACGCTGCAGCAGATGGTAGCAGCTGAGTCCGAGGGTTGGACTCAACCTTCCACACATCTAGTCCCAGAGCATGAGATACACATGGACTCCAGTCAAGCTGAGGCACACTTATAAGCACTTCCTGTAGAAATTCTAAGGTGAGATCGTCTACCCTATGGCCAGACCTAGAAGCTTGAAGAGAGGGGAAGAATTTTAGTCAAAGGGAAATTATCTGCTTTTGTTATATAATTTCTGAATGCCCTGGAAAAACTTCTAAGTTCCATTAGAATAGCACTCCACATTTTAGTGTGAAGTAAGCTTCTTTTTCCCTTTCTGCAATCTTACCCCTTTCTAATGCATTCTGCATGTGGCCTCAGGTGTAATCTTCCTAAATTCTACGTGTAATGCCATATTCTTCTCAAAGGCTTTCCAATGACCCCCTTTAAGGATTTCAGATAAAGTTCTAACTCAACTAAATCTTTTATAATCTCACAATCTGGATCCTATCTCTCTCTCTAGCTCACCTCCCACTTCTTTTCTGCAGAAGCACTTGCTGTAGCTATGCTGAAACACATGCGGTTCCCCAAGTGAAGCACACAAGTCTGGGCTCCTCCACCCTGGTCCATGCTGGCCTCTATTTCTGGGATGAATTTCTTCTCTCAGATGTCAACAATCAGCATCCCCCTTACTCTCTCAGATGGTGAGTGCTGTGTCCCCAGTGGCCAAGGTCCTTCCTCTTAGCACCTGTCACCTGTTACTCTATTGGTTCTCAGTCTGTCTCCTAGAATCCTTGGAATCCTTGGGAGACTACTAGTCATTTATCTTTGTACCCAGTGCTCAGAAGGCTACCTGTCATATAGCAGGTGTCCTACAGCAAGTTTTGGTCTGAGAAATGGAGAAGAAAGGAAGAAATGGCTGCTTGGGAGGAGAGGTCCTGGTGCCAGAGGAGAGGAAGGAAGGCACTCAGAATATTTTGCTTTCTGGTTGAGTTGGGAGTTGAACTTGAATCCAACGATGGACAGCTAGCTGGTCCTATAGTCTCCTGTCCCACTGGCCTTAGGTGCCTTCAGTCAGCCATTCGCACGGCCCCAAGCCACCTCCTCATTGCATGGACCTCCATTTACTGTGCCCTTCTGGATGAGGGCAATGGGTTTGACCTGTGTCAAGCTACCTTTAAAAGTGGAATTAAAAATGAAGCTATGGTGCTTCTTCTCTAGCCGGACTTCCTTTCTGGATACCCCACCCCACTCCCCGGCACACCTGCTCAGCTCTCTGTGATCAAGTTTTAAAATGCATCAATAAAGTCCCCCAACTCGAGTTAATTTTTCTGCTAACATGAAGCGGCAGTTTTTAAATAGAGGAGGCTCCAGTTGTCGCTTTCAATCATGGGCTCTGCTGAGGGAGACTTAGAAGGACTTAATCATCTTAAGAAAACAAACAGAGGCCCTCTTTGGAGAAGCAGCGTGTTGGCAGATCGACAGCAGGGAGAGGGGACGGAAGTTGGCATGGCCACGATCCTTCCTGCCACACCGTGCTGTTCCCGCGCTTACAGACCAAGTCCCTGCGAGTGAAACTGACAACTCGACATGTCCCCTGTGCTTTCCAATTAGCATCTAGCTCCTGTTGTCTGCTTCCCAGTGTGCATTCAGCCTTTTCAAAGGAAAAGGGTCTCTGCTGCTGTCCCCCGCTTGATTCTTCCTTTTCATTTGAGCTGACTTCAAACCATTAAACTGTATTTTTTTTTTTTTTGAGATAGAGTCTCACTTTTTTGCCCTTGGTAGAGTGTGGTGGCATCACAGCTCACAGCAACCTCAAAATCTTGGGCTTAGATGATTCTCTTGCCTCAGCCTCCTGAATAGCTGGGACTGTAGGCACCTGCCTCATTGCCCAGCTTTTTTTAGAGACAGGGTCAATCTCTGGCTCAGGCTGGTCTGGAACTTGTGAGCTCAGGCAATCTACCTTCCTTGGCCTCCCAGAGTGCTGGGATAACAGGTGTGAGCCACCTCACCCGACCTCATTAAATTGTAGTTAGAAGGTGACACGCGGGGGCGCAGGGCTGTAAGCCCAGCACCTGGGTGGCCACGGGGGGAGGATGGCCTGCGCTCACAGGCTCCAGACTGGCCTGAGCCAGAGCAAGACCCTCATCTCTAAAAATAGCCTGGCATGGCGCCCAACGCCCATGCTTAGTGGTTAGGGCACCAGCCACATGGACCGGGGGTGGTGGGTTTGAACCGGCCCGGGCCTGCTAAACAACATGACAACAACAACAAAAATAGCTGAACATTGTGGTGGGTGCCTGTAGTTCCAGCTACTTGGGAGGCTGATGCAAGAGAACCGCTTAAGCTCAAGAGTGAGCTGTGTGCTGTGATACTATGGCACTCCACCGAGGGCAACATAGTAAAACTCTGTCTCAAAAATAAATAAATAAAAATAGCCTGAAGTTGTGGCGGGTGCCTGTAGTCCCAGCTTCTTGGGAGGCTGAGGCAAGAGAATGTCTTGAGCCCAAGAGTTTGAGTTTGCTGTGAGCTATGACACCAGGCACTCTACCGAAGGTGACAAAGTGAGATTCAAGAGGTCTGGTCTAGCATCCTCATCGTCCCTGTGTGGAGGGAAGCTCAGTCAAGGAAGGCTATTCAGAAATGGTCACATAGGCTGGAACTGAACCCAGATCTCCTGCCAATTCCTAGCCCAGTTTTCCTCTGCTACACCAGTGCTTATTAACTGGCTATACATTAGCATCTCCTGAAAACCCTACAAAACAAAATTAAATTAAAAACCCTTGTCAAGACCTCTCTCCCAGAGTTCTGATTTCATTGGTTTGGGGGACTCAGGTATCAGTAGATTTTAGGAACTCCCTATCTGGCATTAATGTGGAGCCAGAGTTCAGAAACACTGAATGTACCCAATTGCTTCCCAGCCTCTGTCCAGATTGACTGGGTGTGCGTACGTGGGAATAAGAAGAGGTGTAATTAGGAAGAAGGTTGGGCTATGGTATATATTGAGAAATAGAAGAGAACTCCATAAGAAGAACTGTTGGTCAGACCAAAGTTTCCTAATGCAGGATTTTTAATTTCTGATGTTTTCCAGTTTGTTCAAACCCATGCTATCTACTTTTGCTGGGGGTGGAACTTGGTACTAGGTGTTATTAATTTGCATGGGGAGTTGTGAAACTGACCCCTGATTTCTGGGGCAATAGATGGCACAAGAAACATGTGCAAAATCACTTAAAATCTTTACAAAGAAACGTGTTTCCAAAAGTTTACAAACACACCAGCCCGGGAGTTGTGAGCACAGCTGGTCCAGGGGCCATAAGTTATTGGTGTCATAAACCTGAGATTTGGTATGGGGTCCCCGCTCACAGTAGGCACTCCATAAATGCTTGCTTTGATATATGGACTAAAACTCTGAGCTTGAAAGAGAAGAAGGTACCAGAAGTAAAAATGTTTTTTGACTTTTATTATCTTATGGCACACTTGAATCTATAGTTCAGCTTCCACGGCACACTTAAATTAGGTTGATTTTTAAAAAAAGAGTAAAAAAAAAGAATATACTAATTGTGCTTTGAACTTCTTTAAAAATTATTTAATTAACGATCTTTAAAAATATTTTGTGGCACAACAGTTGAAAATCTCTGGTCTAGTAGGATAGGGAAGAACTGTAGTAAATTAACCCATCTGTGAAGGTCAGATACTCCCTGAGGGCAGCGTGGCGCGTGCCCTGAAGGAGATTTTCCTCCCACAGCTGGATGGCTGCGAGCCTCAACTCAACTCAGGGTTTATAAAAATGCCACGTAGTTTCTTGGTCCAGCCCAAACCTACTGAATCAGTGTCTCCAAGGGTGGTACCTAGGAATCTGCATTATTTTATAATTACCTCAGGCCATTTAATCAGTCAGGTTTGGTCATTTCTGCTTGAAGGGACCTGAAATCTGAATTTTAATGACCGCATAGCAAAGTGATTGAAATTTCTACTTGGAGTCAAGCCGACTGAACTAACCGAGTCCAGTCATGATTTGACAGTTTGCTAGCTGTTCCCTTCAGCAAACCACCCTACTCCTCTAAGCCTGTCCTGTCATTTGTAAAATCTCCAGTGGCTCTGATATGGTAAAACATTAGCACCGTCTCTGGCAGAAAGTGAGGCCTCAGTAATTGGGTGCTGTTGCTATTTGAGGGTCGCTTCCATCTTAGACAATGGGAGTTCAAGGGTGGGTCCTCCTCTCTCTGGCGGCTGTCAGTTCAGGGTAGATAACTGAGTACCTGGAGAAGGAAGTGGGACTTTTGTTTTATTGTCTCTTCATGTTAAAGGGGCAGGTGCTGTATTCTTTGCACCCTCAGAACTCACTGATCTTTGTTCTTGCTTCACTCCTTATGTGCTTGGGCAAGATCTTGAACCTCCGGGTTTCAGCGTCCTTTTGCAAAAGGGGGGAGGTAATAACATCTTATATCCTGACATCCTCACCAAATGTAGCAAGATTAAAAACACATCAACAGGCCGGGTTGATAGCCCAGGCCTATAAATCTTAGCACTCTGGGGAGGCGGAGGTGGGAGGATCCCTTGAGCTCAAGAGTTCATGACCAGTCTGAACCAGAGTGAGACCCCATCTCTACAAAAATAGAAAAATTAGCTGGGCATTGTTAGGCACCTGTAGTCCCAGCTGCTTGGGAGGCCGAGGCAGGAGGATCGCTTGAACCCAGGAGTGTGAGGTTGGTGTGAGCTAGGCTGACACCACTACACTCTACACTCTGGAGCAACAGACTGAGACTGTCTCAAAAACAAACAAACAAAAAAACCCCAACAAAATAAAACAAACAAATGATTAAAAAAAAAAAAAAAAACGCATTAACAAGCCACAATTCTGCCTTGCTTAAACTGGTAGTTACTGTATTCTACGTGGCTTACAAGCATCAACTCATATAGCCCTGGCCATGGCATCCTAGGTGGGTTCTATTTTATACCCATTTTATAGATAGGGAAGTAAGGCTTGGAAAAGGCAAGTAACTCAGAGTCCCACAGCTAGTGGGAGGTGAAGCTGCCATTCAAACTCAGGCCTATAGGACTTTGAAGATGGCCATTACTCCTACAGTAGCTTGTATCGTTAAAAGCCATCATGTCCTCTGTCTAACTCATTCTCCCCACTGGCCAGGAGGACAAAATATCATTTTCTTCCATATCAGACTTGAATCCAGTTTTTGAATCCAAGACTCAAATCTCTCCAATATCCCACTGAAGAAAAATTGAAACCAGTGTGTAAGGGAGAGCTTGCTGAATAGAACTTCACTTTAAAGAAGCCATTTTTCATCAAATCAAACTTTACAAATTTAGCTTTGTAGAGTCATTAAAAAGGAACACGGGCATCTGCTTTAATTTGCTAGCGTGCTTGATTGTAGCTGTGCCTCTATTTAGGAAAACTTGCCATATAGGAATTCATAGTGGCTAAATACATATATAAAGGTGAATATTCAAACATTATAGAAGGATTTTTTTTAATGCTCTTTGGAAGTATTCTTCCCTAAAGTTGTTTCTTTTTCTTTCATTAAATATTTGTCAAAGATACTGTAGTGGGAAGAGGGAGGCAGAGAAAGTTCACCTGTTAAAGAAAGAACAATCCAGAATGTCTCTAAATAATAATGAGAGCAGCTGGAAACACAGTATCATGTTCACCCAAAGAAATCATATTATCTCCGACTTTTTGGGAACACAACTATCGCACAAAGGGAAGTACACCTGAAGCTTCTTGATGGTGAATCAGAGGTTACAACTTAGACTCAAAGGGCTGGATTTGTGCCTGTTAAGTGAAAAACAGCATGAGATGTGAATCAGTCAATATCTTTCTCATGCTGAAAGCTGCCTTCTGAGTCCCAGTCTGGCTCTCCTGGTCCAGAGATCTTTTTCACAGGAACCTGAACACCTGCCAAATTCATCACCTGTGATGAGCAGGTGAGCTGAGGAGCCCCTGATTTATGTCAAACTATCCTAGGGGCAGAGCCATCTTGCAAAAGGACTGTCAGAACTGATCAGTGAATAAATGAAGTCCTGACGAGGGGACAGCTCACTCACTTTATTTTTAGGGATTTTGTAATGAAAGATCCATTTCAGGGCACAATGATATTAGTATAAAACCCCCCTTTTTTGTACTTTTCTTGGGGCTAGCTGGGAAGAGGAGGGAAGGCTGTAGGCGAGGGAATTTTGACTGAATGTATCCTCTGACGGCAGCACAAGGGGTGCACGTGTGTGACTGAGCCCGGTAGGTGTGAGATGCTGCCCAGGGACTTTTTGATGTTGTGACGCCCTGATCTGCATGGAAAAAGACAAGACGTGTTGCACAGATACTCATTTGTCAACTTTCTCTGTGACTAGGCTCAAAATGGCTGTGTAAATAACTCAGCTGGGGAGGACGGCAGAGCAAAGTGCTGGCAGTTATTGTGCTATGAAATATGCATTAATTGCATTAAACATTCAGTCTGAAACTCAGCAGTGAGGCCCTTTTTGTCAGTTTTTATAGTGCACAGACAGAGACCAGGATGGGGATGGCAATGGCCTTCTGTGTAGACACTGATGCTGTAACACCCTGAGCTTCTCCTCAGATGTTCCAGGCGTGGCCTGCGACTCCCGCTCAGCAGCACGGTGCTAATGAGGCCAGGGTCACCAGCTCTCACTCTCTAGGAGCCCCCACCTCTGCTCTGTTCCCCCGACACCAACCGTGTCTTGAATCTCAGCCAGTCAGAAGGGGCTGGGTGTGAGGATGGAGGGCTCAGCAGAGTGTGTCCCCACCAATGGAAAAGCGACTTCTCTCTAACAAGGACAGACACTGTAGCCTGGATTCAATTATTACATTAGAAAACCCAAGGTGTACTTTATAAGGGGAAGAAACCATAGCAGGGGATTAAGAGCCAAATGTGTAAGGATGCTTTTGAAGGGCGGAAGATGCTGGGCGTGGGGAAGAGAGAGAGACTGGGAAAGAAAGGAAGAGGAGACACAGAAAGAGAGAGAGCAAGACAGAGAAAGAGAGGGAGGGAGGCAGGAGAGACAAGGAGAGAGGGTGAGAGAGAGAGATTTTAATGTAATGAATGTATGTGCTGGAGGAGCACAGCCTTAGGACTGGAGTGTGTTTAGTCTTACTATTCCCACAAAATTAAGAAGGAGAGCCTCACTCAGGTATTCAAGGCTCTCTTCAATAAGCCCCCTACCTAACCTTCCTCTGAGTACTGTCCAAGATTTCCTCACTCTTAAGTCATATTGTAGCCAAACTGGATAAAACATTTCCTGAATTTGATTTTCTATCTTTCTGTTATTGATGACACTATTTTGGCCACACAAGGAAGGACCGGTCATCTCAGTTTGCTGAGGACAATTTCTAGCCCTAAGCTAGAAGTGCCACGTCCCAAGAAGCACCTCAGCACTGGGCACTCCAGGTCCGTCCGTCGGTCACCCTATTGGCTTTCCCTCTGCTTGGGGTGATGGTCCGTCTCTCTGCCTCTTTGCTTTTTAAATCCTTCAAAGTCCCGTTCTAAAATAATCTTCTATATACCCATTCCATAAGTTTTCACACTGATTTCCCTCCCTCCATAAACCTCTAACAAACACACTTCACTTATGCATCTCTCCCTTTCAGAACATTCATCCAACCAACATGTATGGAAAGCCCGAAGGTGCTGTCTTCTGCCAGGGACCTGCCTCCAGAGAGCTTACGGTCTAGGAGAAAATGATAATTCAGCACTTCAAACACAGTGAAACAAATCTTTAAAGGGAATATGTGCACATTCCATCACCTAAGCAATAAAAGGAGAGAGAAAACTGTCAAAGATAGATCTGAGTTTGAAGACTAGCAAAATTGCTGAAAAGTGCTGTAAAATTCTGAAAATCCTGCAGATTCACTTCCAGGACAGTAATTCCTTGTAGATCCGAAGTCTTCATTGCTCACGTCTTCTCACTAGTGTTGTCAATACAGTAACTTGGAATTGTTTTTTGTTGATACATTTGATCTTTATGAAAAAAAGGAGAAACTCATCATTCTGTTTATAAAGAAAAATAGATGTTTTTCCTTAGTGCAATAGTAATATATAGTCATTGTGAAAAATTTAGGGTATTATATATGTCTGTGGAGTATGTGTATGTGTGTTCCATAGCTTCACCCAGAAATAACCATTGTCCACATTTTGGCATATGATCTTCCAGACTTCACAGAGAAATAAAGGTATATGTTTTAAACAGTATGAGATTTATCACATTCACCGTGTTATAATCCAATTTTAACAATAAATTATATGCCCACATATGTGTGTGTGAATGCTTGTGTCCACCACGTCATTTTTAGCAATCGCGTGTACTTTTGTGGCTATGCCTTCATTTATTCGGCCAGTCTCCTGTTATTGAACGCTTAGATCATTTCTCATTTATTTGCAATTATAAATGATACTGCAATAAACGCTTTTAAAAATACACACTGTATATGAAATTCCTTTGGAAACTGTTAAGCGCTCCAAGCAAGTAAGTGGTTATGTTACCTTTATCATTCTTATTTCTCCTGGGAACCTCAGCTGAGTCTGCCAGGGATTGCTGGGGTCAGATGTCTCTCTAGTTTTTTTCATCTTCAAGCGAGGCAAGGAACTGAACCCCCTCGGCTTCTTGTTCTCATGCTTTTCTGGATGGGCATCACTCTCCATTGGCCCACATTTGTCCTAACGATATTAGAGAGAGGTGGAACACACCTACCAACTGCTGCCCTGTTATGAGAAATTAATATTTTGAGGCCCCCAGGCCAGTATTCTTTCCACAAAGTACATCCTTCTCTGACCCCTGCCCAGCTCCCTCATCAGGGCCTCATGGACTGAGAAAACTCTGCAGGTACAAGCCCAGAAATTTAGCTCAGCTTGGAAGGTCCCAGCAAACCGGTTAGTAAACAAAAGTGATTTTCTTTAATCAGGGCTAATCACACAGGACAGCCCTACACTGTCTGAGTTCCACCTGCTACTTTCTAATCCTTCTCATCTCCCTTGCCCCACCCTCTGGGGACCTTGGCCTGGCCCTTCCCACTATCCCATTCCCCACCTGTTGCTGGGATTTCTTCGGTGGTGGGCAGAAGAAGGGGCCTCCCAGAAACCAAACATTGGCCAGGGGCAGAGCCAGCCTCCCTTCCCCCCTACCTGGGAAAACTGGCTCTGCACAGAGAAGTCCTCACTACCTGGAATTACCTGGGGCACCTTTACAGGCGCCATCTGAAGAATAAGAATCTTATAGCCATAACAAAGAGCCTCTCCCCAGCACCACCTAAAGTTAAGAAAAGTCTGACTCACTGATACCAACCAGGTTTCAGCCTTGATGTGTGTGGGGTTGCTGTGAGTGATTTTGCATTCATTGCCCCAGCTATTGCCTCTAAGCAGTCCAGTCTGCTTACTATTCCCCCTACTTATTTCTGTTTCATGTCTCTGCTGATGCTACTCCCTTGCCTCAAATACACTCTGATATTTATAAATCTTTTGCACTTAGCATTTCAAAAGACTCTTATTTCTATGATCTCATCCATTTGGATCGTATCATGATCCTCACGGCAACCCGGGGAGCTTTTGTTGTTACTATTATTTAAATTATTATTCCCTGTTACATTTGAGGAACTGAGGCCCAAAGAGGCTCAATGACTCGTTCAAGGTCACATCAGTAGTTACCAAAAGAGCAGGAATTAGAACAAGGACTTCTAACTCCCCTCCTGGTGCTTCTTCACTGCCCTCAACAGTGTCAACTAGTGCCCTCAACTAGTTAGACTAGTTAGGTGTCTACCCACAACCCAAATGCTGTGGCTGTTTTTGCCTGCCCAGCAAGTCCATCCCTGTCGAGTTTCAGCACCACAATTCCGCCTTGAGGAACAATTCCCAGTCCCCTTTGACGGAACTGACCTTCAGCTTTGCGGTGAACAGGTGATCAGAGCTAGCCAATCAGAGTAGTCTGGGGGGCACCTGGCCATAGTGATTGGCTCAGAGAGGAACACGTGACCAACTAATGCTCTGAGATACAATTGTAGGCTTTTTGCTGGGCTTATCTGAAAAGAGACTCTTCCTGTTGAAATTTCTCAGTCTGTAGAATGTAAGCGTGGGGTTCTTGGGGCTACCAAGTAGAAGATATATGAGATTGTAGAATGTAAGCGTGGGGTTCTTGGGGCTACCAAGTAGAAGATATATGAGATTGGAGCTGACAGAGAAGAAAGCAAAGACAGGATGCAGGAGAGCCAAGTCCTGAAGACAGTGCTCAATTCATTATATTCCAAGGTACCTGAAGCCAATTTGAGTTGGTTCCCTGTTGCTGATTTTTGCTGGGGTTCTGTCATTTATATCAGAAAACAGAGCCTTGACTAATTTACCCTACCCCTCCCTTTGGAAAGTCTCCTTTTATTCTTCATTTCTACATTCCCTTATATGGTCTGCTCACCTGTTGCCCTGGATTAAAATATTATCAATATTACATTCTTGAGTGTTTCCCCCCACTTTATCATAATCAATTTAAGGACAGAGACTGTGCTAAGTCTATTCTTCTCTCATTTGTGCAGTGGAGCACAGGCTTTAGAATCAGAACACCTGGTATGAGTCCTGCCTCTACCACAAGATGAATGGGTAACTTTAATTTCTTGAAAATTATTTTTAAAAAATCTGTAAGACAAGACAAAGTAAAAAAGACCTATTTGCATGTTTATTATGAATATCAAATAAGATAACCTATATTAAGGTCTTTTTTTTTAATTGAAAATTACTGTTCCAATGTAAGAGATTATTTAAAATGTTTTTTTCATATTGTAAGCACCCTGAAAGTATCTGTTAAATTGCATAATAAATAAAAGTAATTGTTGGATTCAGCTTTTGAGTGTTGCCATTCATTGCTTAAATACTTTGCTGTTTGAGCAGATTGATGGCAAATTGAGAGCATGCATTTACGTGCTTTAGTGATTTTTTTGCAAGCTTGTCACTGGATTTTGTTCACTGAGCACCCATCAGCCAGGTGAGAGAAGGCATAGCCTCTGGGGAATGGTCTGAAAACCCAACACATGTCTTCCATCTTCCATTTTTAATGAGACAACTCACAATTCTGGCACAAGCACCACCCCTGTGTATGAGCTGGTGCTAGAGGGGAATTAGACGGGGAAGTATCTACCATCTTAGACCCCAAGTGCACACTCTGGCCTCCCAGTTTCAACCATTTACCAACACTTACCAGCAATGAAAAAAGCACAAAAATGATTTTATCAACATAATTTAAGTGTGTCACAGGAAAGTGAAATCAGCTCAGGACATTCCCTGTGGAAGACATCCATGTATTTCCACAGGATTTTTGTAGGTCTTGTTTGGCAGCCACAAAAGCTCTTACATGCACATTTGGGGAATGTGGGGTGGCTTTAGCTTTCTGTTGGTTCCAGCTGAGAAAGAACTTCTGAGTTGGAAACTGAGGTCAGTGTACTTCAAAGGCCAGCTCCTGGTAGCTTGTCCTCTTTAGATGCCTGGCCACTCACCCATCGATCCAGGTGAACTTCACCCAGAGAATTTGAAAATGGCCTGAGGAAACAGTTGTTTGTAAAATCATTTTGTGTAAAGGATCAGGAGAACTGAATGTCTAAACTTGGCATCATAGTCATGAACTTCCTTTTTTTTCCCCCTACTATTTTTGAGCATTTATCTGTGCTAGGCCCCATAAAGAGTACATAACATGTGTTGCATGTCTCTGAGGGAGGTTCTATCATTTCCCTGCTATAAAGAGGTTTAAGTAAGTCACAGATGTTCTCATTGCTAGTAAACAGCAAAGATGGGATTTTGAACCCCAATTTTCATTCTGGGGTCTCAGCTCTTCCCAGAGACTATAGCTACCTATTCTTAGATTCCATAATGCTCATGCTCCCTTTTTAACAATTGGCCCTTTATTGAGCTATGTCTGATGTCATATATGTGTGTATATACACACACATAATACTCATCAAGATTAAGAATTTAATACTATTTTCTTGTGCATTTCTAGTAGTGACAATCATAAGGGAAAATGCCATACAACAGTAGGAGAGTGGATGGAAGGCAGGATAAAGAGGAAGAAAGAGCAATGATTTTCAACCAGAGTGCCATGAGAGGATCTTAAGCATGCCTTGAAATTTTTTAAAAATCGTTAATTAAAATATTTTTGAAAGAAGCTTAAAGCCCAACAAGTGTATTCTTTTTTGTATTCTTTTTTTATCAACAGAATTTAAGTGTGCCACAGAAGTTCAACTATAGGTTCGAGTGTGCCATGAGATTAAAAAAAGGTTGCAAAACATTGTAATTGAGGGTCTCTGGCCTCAAAGACTTTAGGATTTAGTAGGAAAGACAAATTGTAAATACAGTAGAACCTCCAAAGTTGAGCACCTCCCTGTGTTGACCACCTCCATAAGTTGACCTAATTTTCATAGACCAGACATGCATCACATGTATATGTCAGTATAGTAGGCCTAGTTCCTTGTGTTGACCACTCTGTATGTTGACCAGCTTTTTGCAGACCCTTGGGTGGTCAACTTATAGAGGTTCTTCTGTATATGAAAATTTGAAAGTTGTAATAAGAAGGTCCCTAATACCACCATGATTATTGGCAAATGAATGATAAATTCATTAAGTGTTATTCTCTGAGGGTAGAGGGAGAGATGCCTGTGGTCCATGCTAGCACATCTGTTTGGTGGTCACTGTCTGAGGTTTTGCTTTCAGGTCCCTATTTCACTCCTGCTCAGTGAGGCAATGAGGCACAGACTCATACATAGTCTGCAGCACATGCCCTGTGTGGGGGGGATGACAGCGAGTGAGGGCTGGTTTATGATTCTTGATGACCACTCCCGGTTACTCTCAGTGTGTGGGGCCCTGAGCTTCCTCAATTTTCATTTAATTAACTTCCCCCTTTTTTAAACTTCTCTCACGGAAAGTAGGCTCTTGTTGCTTCTAAGGAATGTTTTGCCAGTCCCCACCCATCAGAAGCTGCCCCATGGAACCTGGAGGTCATGGTCAGAGGGGAAGTGGTTCTTCCTGCACCTCAGCCTGACTCCCCTGTGCCCTCCTACTTCCTCCTCTTCAAGCTTAGATCAAAGTCCCTCCGCGTTGTCTGAACTCAATCCTACTTGAGACAGCCAAAGGCTCCCAAGTGTCATAAATAATAACGTGTCAATTTCTTTCATTTTATAAGAACAACTGAACTTCTTCCTCACGCCCTGCTCTCCAGGAACTATCTCTGATTCTCTGTCTTTCCAGTCCTGTTCAGCTGGCAACAGCCCAGGAAGTACTTTTAACATGCCCAGGAGCAAGTCAATTTGCTTTTACCTCTTCAGAGAAGGAAGCAGTTAGGAAAGGATAACTTACTTACCTCAGTTTCCAAAATGTGCTGGAAAATTGGCAAGTTGCTGGACCTGATAGATGAAAGTGCGTCACTGGAATGATGCCCTTTTCCTGCGATAATATCAACTATCCCAACTGCTCTTTAGATTAAATTGCCTGGAACTTACCATCCTGTAGGCCCTCTCTCCTGCCCTTGAAGAAATGTATATTTTATATGAAAATCTGTTGGTGTGGGATTCAGCCCCAAGCATAACTGTGAAGCAAGTGGAGTTTTCTTGGCAGCGCCTCTCCTCCCGGTTCTGTGCCCCCCATCCCATTCCTTACACTCACACTTGTTGATCCAGGCTTACCCCACAATGACTACGCTCTGTATGAGCCTTCCCTGCCTTGTAATAAGAAAACTGATGAATTTCAATAAGCTGAGGACTATCGTCTACTTTCCTTCTAACTAATGTTACTTTTTAAAAAATTGGAGTAGGAAAGAAGGACACAAAGAAAGGTTGGAGAGAAGAAGACAAGGACGAGGCCCATCACCTTGCAGGTGAATCCAAATAGTGTAATTCTTAGTGGAAATGTTACTCTCTGTGTTGAGGATTCCTTTTTGAATGTCTGTCCTCTCCTGGGGTTCTGATAGCAGCCAGAGGAGGGCTACCCCTCTAACCTAACACTCTTCTCCCTCTCTCAGGATTTTAGAGGTGGAGTTGGGTCACTCCTTGTGTGGGTGGCTGGGCACTTGGCCAGAACAGAGGAATGACCAAGCTTTAGGTGCTTCCCAAAGGTCCCTTCTCTTTTGCTTCACTGCTTCCAAAGCACTCACCCCACCACATCCTCACCCCACCGTATCCTCACCCCAACTCCCTCTTCATTGTGTAGGCCTAGGTCTGATGGTATTTTCAAGAACCCACCAGCTGGACCAGGTCCAGTGGCTCACACCTGTAATCCTAGCACTCTGAGAGGCCAAGATGGAAGATGACTTGAGGTCAGGAGTTTTTGAGACTAGTCTGAGCAAAGTAGAAAAATAAGCCAGGTATCTGGCATCTATACCTCAGCCACTCAGGAGGCAGAGCCAGAGGCAGGAAGATGACTTGAGCCCAGGAGTTTGAGGTTGCTGTGAGCTAGGGTGAGGCCATGGCATTCTAGCCTGGGCAATTGAGCGAGACTCTGTCTAAAAGTAAATAAATAAATAAATAAATAAGTAAATAAATAAGATACCCTAGTACTAATAAGAAGTAGTACCTGCCTCTTAGTTCTTCTCCCCATAGAGTATCTGAGATTTTACCTGGATTACTGGGTGAGAGTCGCTCTAATACCATTCTATTAAATTCAGGAACACATTTATTGGGCACACCGTAATGGGTGATGTAAAACAAGAACCTGACTTCTCAGAACTATGGTTTCCTCATTTGCAAACTGTGGACTGGATTAGAAATTCTTAAATTCCTGTGTATGAGGCTTGAGAGCTGTTGAAAAGCAGATTCAGGGTTCTGACCCTAGGAATCCTACTGCCGTAGTTTTGCAGCAAGGCCATTTTTGGTGTAAATCTTTGGGAAACCCCCCCCACCTTTTTTTTGAGACAGAGTCTCAAGCTGTCACCCTGGATAGTGCCGTTGCATCACAGCTCACAGCAACCTCCAATTCCTGGGCTCAAGCGAGTCTCCTGCCTCTGCCTCCCAAGTAGCTGGGACTACAGGCATCTACCACAATGCCTGGCTATTTTTTGGTTGCAGCTGTCATTGTTGTTTGGCAGGTCCAGGCTGGATTCGAACCTGCCAGCTCAGTTGTACGTGGCTGGTGCCTTAGCTGCATGAGCCACAGGCGCCCAGCTGGGACAACCCCTTTTGAGGAAGGCTGGGTGAGGTGGTATCCATAGCTAAGCATCTATGGATCAATGTAACTAAGCCCCTCCTATGACAATTGTGACTGAGCCCCCGCAAAGGGCAAAAGCCCCACTGTTAGCCCTGTAGGAAATGGGGATGGGGTTTTCATTTGGACATCTTTCCTAAAAGGGGGGTGTCAATGTGGAAGATGAATTTTATGGGATAACCAGAGGAGGAGCTTACTAGAGGGTGGTAGGTGGTGAAATCCAGTTTCTGCCCCCAAAAGTTTTTATGCTAATCTTCTTGAATTTGGTGGCTTCCAATTCAAATTCTCCTGGACTGTGTTCCCAGCCACTAAGGGCATCACTCTGACAGAGCCAAGAGGAGGGGGCTGTTGAGAGTGTTGGCAACACTTTGTGCAAAGCATGAAGGGCCCTGGGAGGCACATAATCCCTACAAAACCATGGGGATGAAGGCTGTGGGAGCAAAGAGGTCAGGCCAGATAAGGACTGAGGTGGGTGCTGAGTCTGGATTTGAGACAGCAAAAAGTTTCCAAACTGGAGCCATTTAAGCCCTGTCCCCTGTCCTACCCTCTTCCCACCCTGTGGTCCAGAGGCAGGAGATTGCTCATGGATGGGGTTACTGTTAGACTTTTCCAAATAATCCCCCCTATTCTGCTATTCTAAGCATTCATTCTGCCTCTGGGCACGCTCCCTCCCATCTCACCCCCAAGATACTCTCAATTGCTATCTTCTTCCTTATGCTGCTAACTCCTCCTGGGCTGTTTTATTTGTGCTTCCATCTGTCGGAGGACATAATCAGAACAGCAAGACTGAGTATGAGGAGCCCTACTCTGAGAGCTGTCCATTTCCTTTTCTTATAAACCGAGCCTGGAGGCTCCAGGAAACGGGCATCTTCCCTTCCTCTGGTCAAACGTGTCCAGTGGAAGCCCCTTGACTCAAGGCCACACCTAAGGCACCCTGTTCCCTGCTCTGCACTGTTCTGCTGAGCCAGTTTGAAACTGGCGATACCAGCTTTAATTGAAAATCCCTGATCAGGACAGTACAAAGAGAGTCTTTTTAATGTAAACCTCCAAATGCAAATACTTGAGCGGATGTGCAGTCCTCTTATCTTCCTGCTTTTCTTTCCTGTCTGATGCAAACTCCTCTTGTGAGACCTTGGGTCCCAGTAAAGAGGCTGCTCTGCAATCATACATTACACATTTGTGCAAAGAGACTCCTCAGTGGGTTGGTAAGTGCCCTTAAAACAGATTTTATGAATATTTCAGACAGGATTTTCTATTAGATTCCATCTTTTAGAAACTTCGGCTGCTATCTGGGAAGCCAGTTTTTCAAGGATACTTCCCTTTAGTTGGAATCAGTCTCAGAGAAGTGCCTCCACCTCCAAAGTACCTTCGAAACTGTGCTGTTGACCTGGGAGCCCACATTAACTCTGTGTTCTAATGATGAGAAAGATCCAGAGAACAAAATGGCCCTAGGGAAGTGGTATTTTCTTCCAGTATTTCGCTAGTGGAGATGTTAATTTGGGAGGTAGCTGAGTACTGAAAGCATCCGCGAAGGAATTTTTCATGGCTGTCACTGAAAGTGTGAGGAAGTAAGCTCATCAGGACTCATGTCTTTAAAGTCTTCAGCAAACAGAGGCACTGACCTTCTGGCTGGAGAGCTTTCCTGAAGGGGTAGGAAGGCTCAAGGGCGAGTGACTCAGAAGAGGACCTGCTTGTACTTTTCCTGAGGTTCTAGTTCCTGGGCCGGACCAATATGGACCGCAGCTCTAAGGGGCATAGCAAGGACATTAGGAGAGGCCAACAAAGGCAAATGAGAATAAAATCCAAAGCATTAAAGGCTGTATTACATTAGCCACCTCCCAGCTGGTCTCTAGCCACCCTTCTCTCTTACCTTCTTTCTTTTTTTTTTTGTTTGTTTTTTTACTGTTAAGAGTTCACATTGATGCCGAGCAGATTCATGTGGCTTTTTGGATTTCTCATGAAGTTTTAAAAGACAAGGTACCAAATAGTGGTGCTGGATAAGAGTAACTGTA
>CAUYRH010087616.1:0-16027 GCA_963574655.1 Perodicticus potto
TATAATTCTTTCCTATAACTAAATCCTCCTCTACTTATAATTCTTTCCTATAAATAAATCCTAACTTACCACCACTATTGTGGTCCGTCGATTCCTTCTTCGAATCGCCGAGACCAAGAGCCTGAAATTCCGGTATCAGCATCACAACTCACAGCAACTTCCAACTCCAGGGCTCAAGCGATTCTCTTGCCTCCACCTCCCAAGTAGCTGGGATTACAGGCGCCTGCCATAATGCCTGGCTATTTTTTGGTTGCAGCCATCATTGTTGTTTGGTGGGCCCGGGCTAGATTTGAACCTGCCAGCTCAGGTGTACGTGGCTGGCGCCTTAGCCGCTTGAGCCACAGGTGCTAAGCCATACTCTTCTGTTTTTGATTAACACAATTTAAGTGTGTTGTGAAAGTTTATAAGTTCAAGTGTGCTGTGAAATAAAACAAGATTAAAAAATACTGGGCTGGGGGTGGCGCCTGTGGCTCAAAGGAGTAGGGCGCCGGCCCCATTTGCCGGAGGTGGCGGGTTCAAACTCAGCCCCGGCCAGAAACTGCAAAAAAAAAACAAACAAAAAACTGGGCTGGACTAACAGGCAAATACAGTAACCTGGGAAGTCAATAGGAAACTTCCTGTCAAAGATAGGTGCAGCTGCGCAATGTCATAACATTTTACCTGTGCTCCCTTATCAGGAAACTTTATTCTCTTATAGACCAATAAAATATGTGAGAAATTATATCAGTAAGAATGGAATATCCTATTCTTATTTTTTTTGAGACAGAGCCTCAAGCTGTCACCCTGGATGGAGTACCGTGGCATCACAGCTCAAGGAAAGCAGGAAGCATGAGTCTTTGGAGAGGGACAGCCTGGGTTTTCACCCTTGTTCCAACTCCTTGGCCTGTGTTCTTGTTTTTAAAGAGAGGATATAATATCTCTCATATTACCAGGAGATTTATGTATGACAACCTATGTAATATGGTGTTGCAAACCATATGTTAATTACTTTACAAATACCACTTTCTCTTCTTAAAAGAGAGCCAGTAAAGTTGATTTGTGGATTCATTCCATCAACAAACATATATAATAAGTACCTGTTCTGGGTATGGTTCTAAGTACTAGAGTATAGTAACAAGTAAAGCAGACAATCTCTGTCCTTGTGAAGCATACCTTCTAGTGAGTGTGTGTGAGATAATGTGCTAATAAATGTCTGGTGGTGGTGAACAAATAGAGAGAAAGAATTAGAGAGGCCAGTCATGGCACAGAAGGAGTAAGGTGTCCCTTTCAGCCCATAGTAGCTAAAGAAACACATCTCAGAATTTGGTAGGAAGCTCTAGGGCCTGTATCCCAGGCTCTGCAGTCTGTGTTGCTGTGTGTTGGGGAGGACTGTTTCCCCTCAACATTCCAGGCTCTACTCGGGTATGAGGACTGACCCATTTGGTGTGGAGCTGGCACAGCAGTGAATCAGCCAGCCATGAAGTAATATTATACTTCTCATGTCACTTATTCCCCAAGTCCTCACACCTCCACTTACCCTCTTGGGAGACTAGCCCTTGGGAAGGGGTTGGAGGATCTGGTTTCCAGGTTGTGGGTCAGACACTGATCTATTGTAGGGTCACTGTGGCAAGCTCCAAGGATGACTCACCTGGGTCCCTGTACTGGGAGGAGATGGTGTGTGAGGGAGTCCAGGCTGCCCAGACCCCCAGTTACCATAGTGGCAGAGGGCTGAGACATTCCATTATTAAGAATTGGCTCGGCTCAGCGCCTGTGGCTCAACAGGTTAAGGCGCCAGCCACGTACACCTGAGCTGCTGGGTTCGAATCCAGCCTGGGCCTGCCAAACAACAATGACGCTGCAACCAAAAAATGGCCAGGCGTTATGGTGGGTGCATGTGGTCCCAGCTACTTGGGAGGCAGAGGCAAGAGACTCGCTTGAGCCCAGGAATTGGAGGTTGCTGTGAGCTATGATGCCACAGCACTCTATCCAGGGTGACAGCTTGAGGCTCTGTCTCAAAACAAAAAAAAAAAGAATTGGCTCATGAGACTTGGCTCATGTGGAAGCTAAGAAGTCCCATGATTTGCCATCTGCAAGCTGGAGGCCCGGAAAGCCAGTGGTGCAGTTCCAATCCAAAACTGCAGGCCTGAGAACAAAGGGGGCCAGTGTGTAAGTCCTGGTCTGAGTCCAAAAGCCTGAGTACTAGGAAGACACGGAACTAGGAGCACCGATGTCTTGAGAGTGGGAGAAGATGGATGTCCCTGCTCAAGCAGAGAGGTCAAATCTGCTCTTCTTCCCACTTTTTGTTCTCAGATCCTCAAAGGATTGGGTGAGGCTGGTCTGCATTGCTGAAGGAAATCGTTTTGTTTACTCAGCTTACTGATTCAAATGCTAATCTCATCCACAAACACCCTCACAGTCACACCTAGAAATGTTTCACCAGCTTTCTTGGGTATCCCTTAGCCCAATCAAATTGACAGATAAAATTAACCATCACATGTCCTAAGCAAGTCTGAAACCAAGAAAGAAAAATTCCATTAGATTTTAAGACTCAATTATATTCTTCTGTGGCTCTGTTTTGTGTCCTATAGGCACAATGGGGTGGCCCCACCCCCACCCTGAGGAGGCTCCTTGGGTACTGGCCTGCTGAAATGGAGAAGAAAGCTTCCCCATTTCCCAGACTGGGGGGCAGTGGCTGGCCTGCTGACCTCTAAATCTGTTAGGGTTTTGATTCCATCGAAGGGGCTCTATCATATTTACCACATCTAAACCATCTCCAAAGACCGTCTCATTGGAGATTAGGTTTTGTTGACCTGAAACAAGGGTGTCAACTTTTTGGCTTCTTTGTGCCACATTAAAAGAAGAGTTGTCTTGGATCACACATTAAATACACAAACACTAATGAAAGATCATGAGCAAAATAAAAGGTCCATGCATAATTTTTATAATATCTACCACCACAGATGAGCAAAAAATAATCCCAATTATGCAGTAGCCCAGTCAGTTTTTTTAAGTTCCTTGTTTTTGACCACTAATATAGAAGATGTATATATATAAGTAATAAAATATCTTCTTTTGATATTTTTATTATAAAAGTAAAAGTGAGGGCCAGGAGAGGTGGCTCATGCCTGTAATCCTAGCACTCTGGGAGGCCAAGGTCAGTGGATTGCCCTGAGCTCACAGGTCCAGCCTGAGCCAGAGCTCGCACACAGAGCTCTAAAAATAGCCCGGTGTTGTTGCAGTGCCAGCTACTTGGGAGGCTTAGGAAAGAGAATCACTTGAGCCCAAGAGTTTGAGGTTGCTATGAGCTATAATTGGGGGCAACAAGTGAGACTCTTTCTGAAAAAGAAAAAAAAAATTAAGAATGGGCAACACAAAACTAGCGGGATACGTGATATTGCATGTGTAGTTGAGAAACTACCACATCAATGGAAGTTCAGTGGTAGAAACCCTGCTCACTCTCAGTGAGCTCTCAAGGTGCTCCTCAGATATTTTTGTTCTAATTTTACTCTGAATATGCTTCATTTATGAAAATAGTTACTCACAAATGTAGGTCCTGCCAAAAAAGTGATGACACGAATAAGGTGTGATTGTGAAGAGAGGGATATTTGTCTCTGGGAAGATAGTGATAGGTGTGATAGGTGTTAGAAAGCTTTAAACTGGGCTCAGCACCTGTAACACAGTGGTTATGGTGCCAGCCACATACACCAAGGGAGCCGCGTTTGAAACCGGCCCAGGCCAGCTAAAACAACAATGACAACTGCAACAAAAAATAGCTGGGTGTTGTGGTGGGCACCTGTAGTCCAAGAGTTTGAGGTTGTTGTGGGCTGTGATGCCACAGCACTCTACCGTGGTTGACATAGTAACACTCTGTCTAAAAAAAAAAAAAAAAAAAAAAAAAAAGAAGGCTTTAAACTGGGCCTGGGAAATAGCACTGAGAAGAAGGGGAAGGAAAGTCTTTAGGGCAACTTGTGCAGCCATTGGTCTCTGGCTGTTGCTGGGCAGGGCAATGCTACCTGCGGTCATGAATTCATTCTTCATTTCCCAAGACCAAGAACCCAACCAGAAGGAAGAAAATACAGTATCAATAGGACCTATAAAATGCAGTAAAGAGACATGATCAATTTTTTTTTTTTTTGTAGAGACAGTCTCACTTTATTGTCCTAGGTAGAATGCCGTGGCGTCACACAGCTCACACCAACCTCTAACTCCTGGGCTTATGTGATTCTCTTGTCTCAGCCTCCTGAGTAGCTGGGACCACAGGTGCCCCCCACAATGCCTGGCTATTTTTTTGTTGCAGTTTGGCGGGGCCGGGTTTGAAGCCGCCACCCTTGGTATATGGCGCCGGCGCCTCACTGACTGAGCCATTGGCGCCACCCCATGATCAAATTTTTATTTAAGTTGAATGTCAGATTGCAGCTCTATGCATTCTATTTGAAAATTGGCAGGTAATATATACTTAGGCCAACTGAAAGTAGAGTCACAGATGCACCAAAAAATTATTTCCCAGAAAACTTGAAATCTGTTTTCAAATTCTTGTATCAACTTGAAAAGCAAGGCTGCATATTTTTCCCTGTTCACAGGACCATGTTTAGCCAATGTGCTGAAATGCATAAAATTGTTTGCTTTAATTAGAGCTTGCCATAGATTCAGTTTCATTTGGAACAGTGCTATGGTTTGATACATTGTATTGACAAGTTGGTTTTCACCTTGTAAACAAATGTTTACTTCATTTAAATGAGTGGCTACATTCACCAAAAATACTAAATGTGTAAGCCAGTTTTCATTGTCAAGTTCTGGAAAAAATTTGGTTTTTGATACCATAAGTGAGTTAATAACATGTTGTAAGTCATAAAATCTTTCCAGTATTTGGCCTCAACTTACCCATCTTACTTCCAAAAAGTAAATGATGTCTCCATAGTCAGCATCAACATTTTCAAGGAATTCCTGGAATTGGTGATTATCAAATCCTTTGGCCCTTATGAAATTCAGTCTTGATGACAATTTGCAGGATGTTATCCATTTTTTTTCTATGGCCCTTGCTAGAGTGCCGTGGCGTCACACAGCTCACAGCAACCTCCAGCTCTTGGGCTTAGGCGATTCTCTTGCCTCAGCGTCCTGAGTAGCTGGGACTACAGGCGTCCGCCACAACGCCCGGCTATTTTTTTGTTTTGCAGTTCATAAGGGCCGGGTTTGAACCCGCTATCTTCGGTATATGGGGCCGGCGCCCTACTGGCTGAGCCACAGGTGCCGCCTGATGTTATCCATTTTTATAGCTTTTGCACATGTATTTTCTTGGTATACTATGCAATACTTCATCAATTGTGAGTTTGGGGCAACAATTGCATTGTCTTTTATTAATTTTACAAACCCCACTCTTTTCCCAACCATTGCTGGGGCACTATCTGTAATGATACCAGATATGTTAACAGTAAACAAAGAAAATCACTTTAACATATTTTTTTTACTGGCTCGGTACCTGTGGCTCAAGCGGCTAAGGCGCCAGCCACATACACCTGAGCTGGCGGGTTCGAATCCAGCCCGGGCCCACCAAACAGCAATGATGGCAGCAACCAAAAAATAGCTGGGCGTTGTGGCAGGCGCCTGTAGTCCCAGCTACTTGGTAGGCAGAGGCAGGAGAATCGCTTGAGCCCAGAAGTTGGAGGTTGCTGTGAGCTGTGATGCCAGTGTACTCTACTCAGGGCAACAGCTTGAGGCTCTGTCTCATAAAAGCAAACAAACAACAAACATTTTTTACTGCTTTGTATAAATATCTTGATTTAATTGTGTCTTTTAATGGCAGTAAAGAAGCCATTTCTTTAGTGACATTATATTCATCATCAATACCTTTAACAAAAGTGGTAGGTTGTGGGCGGTGCCTGTGGCACAGTGAGTAGGTGGCCGGCCCCATATACCAAGGGTGGGGGTTTCAAACCCCGCCCTGGCCGAACTGCAACAAAAAATAGCCAGGTGTTGTGGCAGGTGCCTGTAGTCCCAGTTACTCGGGGGGCTGAGACAAGAGAATGGCCTGTTACATTTACACCAAAATTTTTGTTTCTGGTGCTAATATAAACGGTACTGTTTTTTATTTCAAATTCCAATTGTTCACTGGTATATAAGAAACCATTTGACTTTAGTATATTAACCTTGCATCTTGCAACTTTGCTATAATAACATATTTTCAGTAGTTTTGTTGTTGTTGGGATTCTTTGCGATTTTCTACACAGTCATGGCATCTGTGAACAAAGATAGTTTTATTATTTGCTTTCCAATCTGTTCTGGTTTTATTACATTAGCTAGGACTTCCAATACAGTGTTGAACTGTAGTGGTGGGAGTGGATATCCTTGCTTTGTTCCTAATCTTAGCAGAAAATCATCAAGCTTTTCAGCATTAGGTATGTTAGCTGTGGGTCTTCTGCAGATGTTCCAAGTAGGTAATGGGCTAGGACTCGTCTCTCCCAGTCTCAGACCCTACATTGTCCCGCCACCTCAACTGACCCATTCATCACACAAAAAGAGAGTAATCTGTAAAATACACATCTTAGTAAGATCCTGTCACCTTTCTGGTTTACATGATTTCCCACAGCATTAGAATGAAAGCAAACCCGTGACCTGGTCCCTCTGAGAAGACCTCACCTAGGCTTGCTCTAGCCACACGCCGGCCTGCTCCGCCAGCCTCGGTTAGCTGACCTCTGCGGCGCAGCGGGCCAGACTCTGTTGCCACCGGCCGCGTCAGGTCACAAGCCGGAGGTCTCTTCCTTCGCTCGCAGGGGGCATTGGTGACCACTCTCCTGACACTTCCCGCACAGCCGCTCTGTGAGACGCGTGTTATGTTTTGTTTACTGGCCTTCCTTTCCCACTAGATAGACACACCCTTGCTTAGAACTTTGTCCTTTCTACCACAGCCGAGGGTGCAGCTCACCACTCTGCGAGCATTTGTGTGCGGGTCCTCAGGTTATGCTCGGCGGCCTCTTCCTGGAGCCCTTCAGGCCCCGCCCAACCCCGCGCCGGGTGGAACTCTTGAGCCCCGCGGAACTTTCGCGCGCAGCAGATGCCTTTCTGGAGGAGGGAATTCAGCATCGGACCTGAGGCCCTACGTAGGCTTTGGTGGCGATCGCGGCGTATGGCGGTGAGCTGTGTGGCGGATACCCGCGGACGGGACCTTGGGCTGTTGGCAGCTCCTGGTGACTTTCGTATTGGCCCCCTTTCTCCAGGCTCTAGGTCATTCTGCTCGGGAGGCTCCGGCGGCTCCAGGCCCAGGTACCGCCCGCGCGCCCTCCAGACCCCGGGTCTCCGGCCCGGCGCCCGGCGCCCAGAATCCTCCCGCTATCTGTCTCTGCTCAGGGCGACGCACAAGCAGTGACGCCGCCTGCACAGCGCACCCGGTAGGCGGTGAAGGTGACACATCCTTGAAGAAGCAAAAGAAGAAGAAGAAAACCTGGAATAGGGCCTCTGAGGCGAATGGAGGCAGGAAGAGCTCAGAAAAGCCTATCCCGGAGGAAGCCCCCCTGAGCGCTGAGGCCCAGGCAAGGGCGAGGTTTAGTTGGGAAGAGTGGAATCCCCGGGTACAGTCTGGGTGCGAGTCCACGGGCTGGTGGAATCTGTGGTGTTAAAGGCAGGGAGGAGGATGGGATCCAAGTTTGAGTCCTTGGGAGATGGGGCTAGGGATTGTGGGGCTCCCATGTACTTTCACAGCCACTTCCCAATCTATCACAGGCGAAGCAGCTGGCTCAGGAACTGGCCTGGTGTGTGGAGCAACTAGAGTTGGGCCTCAAGACGCAGAAACCCACCCCGAAACAGAGTAAGGGGCCCTTCTGTAGAGATGGGGGATGTGGACAGTACAGTGCCATGGTTTGCAGGTGCCGTCAGGGGATGGAGTAGTTGCCTTTATGGCAGGATGATAGGGAGTGAATGTAGAGGTCACTAGTCTTTTATTTTTATCTCCAGAAGAGCAAGCAATTGGGGCCATACGAACTCTGTGCAGCAAAAGAACCCCCTTGCCCCGGAAGAGGCAGTTGATGCGCTCCTTGTTTGGGGACTATAGGGCTCAGATGGAAGCAGAGTGGCATGAGGCCCTGCGGTCTCTCAGGTCTGGTGAGTATCTGGGAACCTGTTGATTTAGGAGGCCTTAGTTCAAGGGTGTAGGGGGCAACACCTAGGGAACAAAAGCAAGAAGGCCTAGCAGCGGCGTCTAACCTGAGCCCTGCAGGCCACGTGTGGATTATGTGAGGAATTTTTTGCTTATTAGTGGTGGCAGATAGTACAAAAATTATGCATGGATCTTCTTTTTTTTTCTCATAAGCTTGCACAGTATCCGTGTATTTAATGTGTGGCCCAAGACGACAATTATTTTGCCACTGTTTGTGCCTTGGCTTTCTCTGCTGGCCATTAATCCAGATCCCATAGCAGTACGAGCACATTTCTTAGGGCCAGATGACCTGGGTTCAAATCCTGGATCAACAGCTTAGTAGCATTAACACCTTTGGCAAGTTATAAATCTCTGTGTGATTGTAAATGAGGGATAATAATATCTACTTTAAAATTTTGATAAAGTAGGTATTTTGTGCAAAGGGGTTACGTTTGTATGGGCATTGTCCAGGTAATGTTAGCTGTTTTTATTCAATTCTGGCACCATCTCCTTCCCTCTCCCTGACAGCTGCTCATTCCGCCCAGGTGCATCCTGTAGATGAAGCCACCAGAAAGAAGAGTCGAAGGGTCTGCAGGCCTCGCCCTGCAGTGAGAATCCAGCCCACTGTGGACACTCCTGATGATGAGTTTAAGTTCAGTTTCTTTTAGACTTCAGTCTTGGCACAGTTCTCCTGAAGGGTAGTGTGAGGTTTGTCTTGAGTGTGGAGCTTTTGTAGGAATTCTCTCTTGACAGATGTGAGGCTGTTCTGTCCCTGGTTGGTCTGAGGATCTGGGGATACTGTTAGATAGGCACAGGACCCCATTTGTAGGATTTCTGTTGAAATTCTCCTCCTGCCAGGAGAGCAGTACATTTAGAAAATATTCTACAATAAATTGAAGTGCATGTTTAGTGTGTTATAGAAAGGGTATTATATTCAGACTTTAGGTTGGTAACAAGGATTAGTGGGGAAACTACATAATTGTATATTGCTCACTTCTGAAAGGATTCCCCATAAAATGGGTTAGTGCTTCATGCTGCCATGGCATATTGCTCTAATCTCTCTCTCTCTCTTTTTTTTTTTATAAAAGTGGATAATGAGTGAAAGAATGCACTGTTTGTGTTAAAGGATGTACAGTTTAGGGAGGAGTCTGGCACTGCTGGTCCAGGTTCTCACCTCAGAGCTTGGTCCTTTGTGTTGCCTTTTTATTATTTTTAAAGAGACAGTCTCACTTTATCGCTCTCCGTAGAGTGCGGTGCTGTCACAGCTCACAGCAACCTCCAACTCCTGGGCTTAGGCAATTCTCTTGCCTCAGCCTCATGAATAGTTGGGATTACAGGTGCACACTGGAACACCCAGCTATTTTTTTGTTGCAGTTTGGCTGGGCCAGGATCAAACCTACCACCCTTGATATATGGGGCTGGCGCCCTACCTACTAAGCCACAGGCACTGCCAAGAAGTTTACTTTTTAATTTTATTTTTAGCAGGCCCAGGTTGGGTTCGAACCCACTGCCTTTGGTATATGAGGCTGGCGCCCTAAACGCTGTGCTATGGGAGCCGAGCCAGTCTTTTTGTTGCCTTTGTTCCTGAGCAGATGTTATTCTCAGTTAACCATTGTAGCTTCCATCAGACTACTCTCTGTCCTTGGGAACAGGGATCCTCTTGCTCTGGATTGTGTCTTAGCGGACCTCCTGTCTAACTGTTGGTGGCTCCAGGCATCAGTCTTAGGTCCTTCGCCCCATTGAGTTGGGATCTTCAGGTGACCTGATACTCCTCAGCAACTTGGTTTTTACTGTTGTCTTCCAAACTTGTGTTCCAGACTAGATAGATACTTGGAGCCCAACTGCCATCTCCACATTGATGTTTCATAGGTTTTTCAAATTTAATGTGTTCAAAACCCCTGATGAGGCTCCAGATTTCCCTTTGTTTTCTCCTTTTTGGTGAATGATGTTACTGCCCATCTACTTGATTTGGTTACAACCTGTATCACCTCTATTGCCTCCTTTCTCCAATACTGTATGTCCGATACTTTAGCCAGTATGTCAGCTCTGTCTTCAAAATAAATCTCAGATCTTTCCTATATTCATTATCTTTGCTGTTCATCCTGGTCTGACACTCTCTTACTTGCCTGCTGTGCTAACATTCTAACATTGGTCTCCATTACTGTCTGTTCACTGTCTGTACCACACTTCATGGTTGTTGGATAACATTCTCCTGATCCAGTGACTTCCCTTTGCCCAGGATACAATATGAAGGCTGATGGGAAGGCCCTACACGGCTTGCACATGTCTGTACACCTCTAATTTGGTCTTCCCTCTGCTCCTAAAATAACCAGACTCTTACCTTGCTTCTAGTCTTAAAACTTGCTGTCCCATTTAGTCAAATTGCTGTTTTTCTATATATTAGCATAACTGGCTTCTGGGAAAGTAATTCTGTCATTCATCAGGTCAAGGTAACAGGTTCAGATAAAACAGGAAACAGTTTTTCTATCCTTTTTTTTTTCTTTTTCTGAGACAGAGTCTCACTATGTCACCCTTAGAGTGCTTTGGTGTCACAACTCACAGCAACCTCAAACTCTTGGTTTTAAGTAATTCTCTTGCCTCAGCTTTCCAAGTAGCTGGGACTACAGGCACCTGCCACAACACTTGGCTATTTTTTTTTTTTTTTTTTTTTTTGAGATAGAGCCTCAAGCTGTCACCCTGGATAGAGTGCTGTGGCATCACAGCTCACAGCAACCTTCAACTCCTGGGTTCAAGCGAGTCTCCTGCCTCCGCCTCCCAAGTAGCTGGGACTACAGGCGCCCGTCACAGCACCAGCCATTTTTTTTGGTTGCAGCCGTCATTGTTGAGCCAGCCCAGGCTGGATTCGAACCCGCCAGCTCAGGTGTACGTGGCTGGTGCCTTAGCCCGCTGAGCCACAGGCGCCGAGCCTTGGCTATTTTTTTTGTTGTAGTTGTTGTTTGGCAGGCATGGGCTGAGTGCGAACCCACCAGCTCTGGTGTATGTGGCTCGAGCCCTAGCAGCTGGAGCTACAAGCACTGAGCCAGGAAGCAATTTTTCTCCCATGGTTACTATACAGATGTGAAGTGTCATAATGACCTCTTTGAGTATCTTTGACTTCATATTGAGAATTCATGTTTATTAAAATCTTAAACACTTTGCTATTAGACATCCATAGATGGATGAGCTTGAGAAGATTCCTTGATTTACAACTCAGTTGCAGTGTGGCACCTGGTGGCTCAAAGGGAGTAGGGTGCTGTCCCCATATATCAGAGGTGGTGCGTTCAAACCTGGCCCCGGGCCAAAAACTGCAAAAAAAAACAACTACAACTCAGTTGCAGAGTTTCCAATAAGTGGCCTTGGGACACTGTTTCCAACCTATCTGTGTGATTTCCAAGGAAATAGAACCCTGCTTTATCACAGCTTGGACTTGATTTTGATCTGTGGTTACTGTAAATAGTTACTATAAAGCTGTAGCTCTGTCTTGCTATGTGCCCATCAAAATACTTGCATTTAGATTTCACCTAAACATCCTTTTACTAAACCCTATAATAACACCATCTCTCTGGTGAGATGTCTCATAAATCTTTTTTTTTTTTGTTTTTTTTTTGAGACAGCCTCAAGCTGTCACCCTGGATAGAGTGCCATGGCATCACAGCTCAAAGCAACCTCCAATTCCTGGGCTCAAGTGAGTCTCTTGCCTCCGCTTCCCAAGTAGCTGGGACTACAGGCGCCCGCCACAACATCCAGCCATTTTTTGGTTGCAGCCATCATGGTTTGGCGGGTCTGGGCTGGATTCGAACCCGCCAGCTCAGGTGTACGTGGCTGGCGCCTTAGCCCATTGAGCCACAGGCGCCAAGGCAAGATGTCTCATAAATCTAATGGAAATTCTCCCCTGTCAGAGTAGGCTGATAAACTGTTGGACTACAGGTTTGTCCTTTCTTGACTTTGGCGTTTTTGGGTGGACAGATTCTCCCTCTGTCACCCTGGGTAGAGTGTCGTGGTATCACAGCTCACAGCAGCCTCAAACTTCTGGGCTCAAGCCATCTTCTTATCTCGGCCTCCCAGAGGGCTAGGATTACAGGTGTGACCCATTGCACCCAGCTTCCTTCTGGACTTGTGATGATTGGACTAGGACAGTCATCCTTTGGATCTTATTGTCATCTCCTTTCCCCTTTCTCTAGCCCCCATTAGCAGTTTGACTCTTTGCCCTCAGATCTATCTATCTGAGGAGTTGGGAGGGCCTGAGTGACGGAGACATTGGGGCAGTTTTTTTTTTTTTTTTTTTTTTTTTGGAGAAAGAGTCTCACTGTGTTGCTCTGGGTAGAGTGCCATGGTGTCACAGCTCACAGCAATCTGAAACTCTTGGACTTAAGTGATTCTCTTACCTCAGCCTCACTAGTAGCTGTGACGAAAGGTGCCCACTGCAATACCTGGCTACTTTTTGGTTGTAGTTGTCATTGTTATTTAGCAGGCCCAGGCTGGGTTCGAACCTGCCTAACTCAGGGTATGTGGCTGGCACCCTAACCACTGAGCTATGGGTGCTGAGCCCATGTATTCTCTTTTTTTCTTTTGGTTGCCTCTCCATGCTTCTCTATCCAGAGGCTCCCTCTTGGGCCCTGTTATAGCTACCTATTTCTTGGTCCATCTCTCTAAGGGCCCAGGATTGACTTGATCAGATTTGGTTTGGGTGAGGGTGATGGAGAGAGTTAGCTTTTCACCAGCACATCTCGCATGTGAAATACTGTCTCTTCTCTTACAGACTTCAGAGGTCTAGTTGTGAATGTGGTTCCTGGATTGAAATGAAAGCTCTCTTCCTGCAGTTTGCATTTGCACTTGGTTCCTACTAGTGAATGGAATCATTTCAAATGTGCTATCTAGAATAGCCAATAATTGCCTTGATAGAACATACAGCTTTCTCCTTGAAGGCAGCTGTGAGGGAGTCAATGAGTATGTTTGGGAAGTTAACCAAGAACCAATATCCATAGTTTTTTTTTTTTTTTTTTTTTTGAGACAGAGTCTCAGTTTGTCGCCCTCAGTAGAGTGCTGTACCATTACAGCTCACAGCAACCTCAAACTCTTGGGCTCAAGTGATTCTCTTGCCTTAGCCTACCAAGTACCTAGGACTACAGGTGCCTGCCACAATGCTTGGCTGTTTCACTTCGGCTCAGGTTGGTCTGGAATTCCTGAGCTCGGGCAAGCCACCAGCCTCAGCCTCCTGGAGTGCTAGGATTACAGATGTGAGCCATTGTGCTTGACCAAGGTATCCATAGTTTGTAATTATAGATTGTTGGTTAAGACCAAGGGACAAACAATACAGTGATGGCCCAGTGGTGATACCCTTTTACAACCAGTAGTGCTGCTGTTACTTGCTTGGAAGGAGGCTGGGACTGGAAGCCTCACTAAGCCTCCCCAAGCCTCCCCTCCCATCTCATCTGTTTTCAGAAAGACATGAGGAAAATGGGCCCCCACAGTCCCCAAATAGGATCCAAGGATTGTGGGAGCCACTGGCCTTACTCCCAAGCTTTCCTGGAGTTGAGAGAATCTTTCTTTTTTTTTTTTTCCTGGACTGGAAACGATCAAAATATTTATTTTAATTCACATTTATTTAAATATAACAATTTTTAGAGACAAATGAAGGTACTTATAAGCACATTTATAATATGGTAAACATAAAGTTGATGAAATGTAAAAGTATTTTAGACAAAACCTAACAGCATTAGACATATGCTTACATTTAGTTTTAAAAATGCATTAAGATGGATATTTTAGAAGAGCATATTTTCACAAAACTGCTACAAAATGTTCACATTTGTCTTGGCAGTAAGTCATATTTCTAAGACATGTTTTAGGACAAAACTATGTAAAGATCTAATGTAATCATTAACCTCATATGGTAACATTATTTGTAATTGAAGCATATTTTTTGTAGTAACTGACCCGGCAAGAAGACCCCTAAAGGCCTCTAACTATTTCAGCCTGAGTTCCCGTCCGTCTCAAACCCACCTTTTTGGTTTAATTCTGAGAACAGGTTTCTGACAAGGAAGTTCTCTGAGTTCCCTGACTCCCTAGCAATATCTAAACACAATGATGAGAAATTTACCTTAACCTCCCTAGCCAGCTAAACAATTGTAAAAACTCACTCAAGCATGGTTCGGCACCTGTGGCTCAACAGGCTAAGGCGCCAGCCACGTACACCTGAGCTGGCGGGTTCAAATCCAGGCCAGTGCGCCACACAACAATGACGGCTGCAACCAAAAAATGGCCGGGCGTTGTGGCGGGCGCCTGTAGTCCCAGCTACTTGGGAGGCGGAGGCAAGAGACTCGCTTGAGCTCGGGAATTGGAGGTTGCTGTAAGCTGTGATGCCACAGCATTCTTTCCAGGGTGACAGCTTGAGGCTCTGTCTCAAAAAAAAAAAAAAAAAAAAAAAACTCAAGCCGAGATTCCCAGGAAACTGAGTTTCTGAGGTCTTGGGCTTTCCAAGTTGTCCCCATGGTTACTGAGTTACACCCCTGAGCTGCCACGCAGCTACCCCCTGAGCCAACTGCCTTGTAACCCGTCATGTTTTGCTTTTGTACATGCTTACTTTGTCACATCAGCACAAAAAGGGTATAAAAGGCTGCCTGCATTTTTCTTAGGGGCCGCCGTTTGCCTTTTGGGGGCAGCAGTCTGTGCAGATGTAACCACTTGATTTGGCCATTTGCCCTTTGGGCAGTGGTCTGTATGTACCAATGTAATAAATGACCACCTGATTTGGGCCATCTGCCTTTTTGCAGTGGCCCCCCTGCGCAGGAGTAAATAAAATCACCTCTGATTTGTATGCAAAGTGGGGGTCCTTATTTTTTATAGGTGGCTTCAGTTACAACATTTTGTCAATAGAAATGTTTCTGATTTTTAAATTACATAGCATTTTTATGAAGACCATGCCACATTTATTAAATAAACATGCATAACACATTAAAACTTGAATAATTCATATACCTTAATGAATAATATTTAGTTTTACTATGGAACTCTCCTATCTTTCTGAAAAAAATACTTAAAATTTGGCACAGAATTAATAAATCATGTTGCTGGTATATGATTTAAATTCTCAATGACTGTTCTCAATGAACAGCTTCTATCACAATTCACCTCTTACCTTTATAGTTTATTAACCAATGACAGTTCTGTTTTAGTTGGAATAACTAATAAGTATTCAATAATTAAAAGTCCTATTTAGATATTTTTGCCTACATGCTAATTGGAAATGAATTCATTCTAGTTTTTCTAGCAGTAAAACATATCTTTTTTTTTTTTTTTTTTTGAACCTGCCCCCTTAGGTATATGGGGCCAGTGCCCTACTTGATGAGCCACAGGTGCCACCCCATAGTGTAATTTTTATATTTACAATGTGGGGGAAAGAAAGTAGAACTAAAATTCAATTATTATACAAAGTACCTTATACTAAAAAATAGAACACTGAATGAAGCTTTATGATCGTTGCTGTGCTCAGGGTCTTTAAATAGCGCAATGGCTTTAAATAGCGCAAAATAGGTTAAATAGGCAAAAAAATTTTAAAGCTGTTAAGGTGCACACAGACATAAAGGTTATGAATCACAAAGTACTGAATGTTCAAGAGTGAAAACATACCAAAAGCATGGTAAGTTTTTGTTGACGTCATAGGAGAGTAATCAGGAAGGTTGGTGATGGTGCCCTGCATGGCCAGCACCTGTGGGGCCAAGGTTAAGGGTTAGGGTTAGGCTTTAGGGTTTAGGGTTGGGGTTGGGGTTGGGGTTAGGGTTGGGGTTGTGGTTGGGTTAGGGTTTAGGGTTTAGGGTTAGGGATTAGGCTTAGGGTTAGGGTTAGGGTTAGGGTTAGGGTTAGGGTTAGGGTTAGGGTTAGGGTTAGGGTTGTTAGGGTTAGGGTTAGGGTTGTTAGGGTTAG
>CAUYRH010087618.1:0-19741 GCA_963574655.1 Perodicticus potto
TATAGTGATTAAGAAAATGCTATGAGGGCTATCTCTCACAGTACGATCAAAATGTTTCTGATTGTATATGAAGCACATTCTGCCCTATGATTGCACCAATGTACACAATTATGATTTAATAAAATTATTTTTTAAAAAAAGCATGTCATTAGCAAGATAAGAAGGTAAAAACTGGGACATGAGCTATATTCAGCTATAAAATATTCCAAGAACAAAAGTGAGAGTTTACTGCTCCTTAGGATTAAAAATTTGCCAGGGTTGCTGAGCTGAGGAACGTTAAATGTCTCCAGATCAATCCGCAGCCTCCATGAACAGTGAATCCCGTAATCTGGCTCATCTTCCCGAGAAGGAGTCTGTTCCATGTTTTGATATGTTTCATTCTATGAAATTAAATTAATTAGGAAGGATTAGTCAGCTCGTTGTGATGCTTAGGGGAAGCATGAACGATTAAAAGCAGCTATGCTTTCAGTTTTATTACCATTCGAACACTTTTCTGAACACATAAACATCCTAAAACTTCAAAATTAAGACTGAATAACTCTGACTTTGGAAGAGGTGACTTAGGCCGCATGTCTTGGCCATCTGTACATCGGCTTGCAACTTTTGATTCTTCAAACACTTAACCGCTAATCGCCTACCATTGAACAGAAGCCATACCAATAACAGACAATGGATGAACACGGATTGTGTGTATCGAATGTACTATGTACTGTAATAAAGTAAGTTGGCAAGAAGAAAGTGTGACTATGAATTCTTGGTGAATATGTTCATTAGTGCAAGATCATCTTGAAGGCCTCTGCCTTCAGCCACTTCACACTGCAGATGAGAAGGAAGAAGGGGGACTGATGTTATTGTCTCGGAGTGGCAGGGGCAGAGGGAATCCATGTGTGGGGGGACCCCACAGCTCAGACCCATCTTGTCCCTGGGTCCACTGGAACATGAGGCTGTAATCTGCTCACTGCTGATCTTTGTCTGCTTACTGGAACCGCATAGAGTTGTTCCTTTCTCTTATTCATAAGCCAGATAGATATGAGTAGTGTGTGCGCGCTCACACCTACCAGGAATGCCTTATATTGGCATCTATATTGTTTTATATTAGAACTGAGTAATGACAGCCTAGTGCTGGAAGCCAGAAATGAGCTGAAACAGAAGTTCGAGGCCCCAGTAATGCTGGCAAACAGATCAGTTCAAAGCCTTTCTCGCTTCCCATCTGCGCTGCGCTCAGTGGACGAGACTCTGCCTTCTGGTTTATTCTGAGCTCTCAACAACTCAGTATAGAAAGGCCTTTTGTTGAGAATAAACACAGCCAGTAACTGCCCCAGTCTGCTTGCCGCGATTCCAGGGAAAGGCTGATTTACGGCTTGGTCTCTGCTGTTGGACAGGCCTGGCTGGTTGGAGAGAAGCAGAACGCAGGCCAGGGGCGCAGCTCAGCTCCGCCATGGGCGTGGGGGGGGGGGTTCCAAGGCCTCGTTTCCCTCTGGCCGAGTCCATATGTGAACAGTTGGTTAGGGCCTTGCTAGCTGGGCTCAGAAACCAAGTGTGGATGCTCAACGGCGTCTCCATGACTTAAGACTGTGTGAATAATCAGGCTTTCTTTCAAAATTAGTCAGTGGCATGTGAATGCTTCCTGGCAAAGTAAGTCAATTGCTGCATTCCCTATTTTTCATAAAAGCAAAGGATTTTACTTTTTCTTTTACAATGAGTAGAAAATAGATCATAATGGGACCCAAATTAGGGGATCATTATTGTTAGGGAGGGTGATTTTAAAAGTCGGTTTGGGCAGGACTATTTCTATTTGCTCTGATGTTCAGGCATATTTTTAACAGCGCCCTAATCAGTCTCAGAAGTGTGTAATTTTAGGCAACAAATTCCATGGGCATCCTATTTTTACATATATTAGGATGCCTTTTGACTTTCAGGGAGGCATAATATCTTAGAGTGGTAGTATACAGAAAATAGGTGAGGATTTAAGAAGTGTAGAAATCAGCTTTTTAAAACTCTTCCCACCAGGTGAAGATGCTCTCCAGTGGAAAGCAATAAGGTCACCCAGAAAGTTCCACAATTCCAGGAACTAATTCATAACATAAAGATTCTACCAAAGAATTCCCAGTGTTCTTACACTCGTATTTTATTCTTAACAAATTATTTCAATAGGAATGTTCAATTTTCTTTCTACAAGAGCAGAGCTAGTGAATTTCCTTTTTCTGCCCACTTCATATCTATGTTTGTATGAATTGGAGAACTTCCTGAAAAAGTGATTCTCAGTGTGAAAAAGTCTTTTCAATCTAACGAAATACAGATGTTGTTAAAAGTGCTGGAAGGGAAGGAGTGATTGGTAGAAGAGGCCACGTGCGGCGACCGGAGGCCTGCCTGCAGGAAATCAGTCTTATTTTGTCTCAGGCCCCAAATTGCTTTTTTCATTTAATCTTCATGCAAAGTTGGAAATTTCAGATTTCACTGTTAGTTTGTAGTGTAAATATACTTAATTGTGAACCACTTTTGCCTGCAAGCGAGAGGTTGTCTTCGGCAATTAATGCTTCTGCCACGTTAGACTGTCTCTTCAGCCACAAGTCTCTGCTTAGGCAAGTCACACAGCTGTGCCAAGCTTCACATCCCCCAGGAGCTAAACTGAAAAACCCCACGAGTGGCAATAGTATCTACCACAGTGGAACTACAGCCAGAAAACCTGGAGCACTGGCCCAGATCACCAACTTTCCCCTTCTTAGCTCAGCCCACTGGGCTTCCCCCGGGGAAAGCGCTGGGCTGCCTGAGCCCTGTTTCTCCTCCTGCAGGAAGGGTGCAACCATCCTTCCTGGACATTATTGTCCTAGGGACTAATCGTAGTGGTATTTCCAAAAAAACTATGAAAACTTAAAAAGCACTATTCAAACACAAAATAGGACTAGGGGTAACATTTGTTCTTTCTGCCACCCCCAATTTTTCATTAAACGCTATTTTTCTAATTATTATAAGGTGCTACTTTTATATGTGAAAACCTCTTGTTATCAAAGAACCTATATTAAGAAGTACAAAGTGCCTTAAATAATATTCAAAAATCATCATTTTTTCATTGCTTCTGATGTCTTACATGGAAATGTTTTTATCATTTTAATAGCTTAGAAACTGTGAGCTTCTTTACAAATTAAGGCTTTAAACAAATCTAATTTCAATACATTAAAAAACGTGAACTATGTCATTGGAGTTTTTGGTTACCTCTTGTAAATGTACATGTTTTTTCTTTAATCCCAAATTCACAATAGGAAGGAAAGTTAGTTAATTTATTTTAAAGATAATTTTCTGGTTTCCTGAAGAAACTTAAGTATACCTTCTTCAGTTTCATAAATCTCAAAAGCACAGAATATAAGTATTATTTACTTAAAATATACTTTAGCCCTTAAACGTTTATTTTAATTATGATAAAGATGTAAATAGGGCAAACTATTATGTCTTCTTTGAATTTCCAGTAGGACAATTTTGCTCTGTTTCAGGTGATTGTATTTTGCAATGAATCATTAAGAAAATTCCACTGATCTATGACATAATGTTTTAATCCCAGGGAGCTTTACAACTGTAATTTATAATGTTGAGGTTATAAGACCAACTTCAATAGAGCATTACAATTACATATAAATATTCTATTAGTTTTAAAAATAAGCAGACAAACTTATAACAAGCACTTTGTGTGTACAAGAGAAATTATGTAGAAAAACTGGCCTTCTTGTAAATGATTTAGATAAATCCAGAGGATTAGATAGTGTGGCTAAGTGATTCAGAAAATATTTCTTTTCTAGACCAGAATATTTCTGTTTCTAAAATTTCCGCTTGGAAGCAATCACTCCTGACACTGAACCACAGTGTATTCTTATTCTTCCTTTCTCCTTGTTTCTAACTCGGTCCCCAACCTTGCTCATTTTGCTTTTATTTTTTTTGCTGCTGTTCTGCTCTTTTATCATGACTTCTCCTTTTCGACTAATTATGTGCTTAATTGCTTTTCCTTTGTCCAGATGTTGTCAAAAGGAAATATCCTCAGGCATGTTTTTGAAAATTCAAAGAATTCCATTCTTAACCATTTAAAAGTAATTGCATAATGTGCCGAATGTCACTTTACTTTTCCAGCCCTTCATTACCTTGGTGATCTTTACACCTAATTTTAACATAGTTTATGGCAGTTCCCCTGAAACTGTGAGGAGTGCATGTCTCCTTAATTTTGATGCTAACCCCTTCCAGTGCTGCCCATTGAGCTCTCTGCAATGACAGATGTGTAAATGTACACGTTTCTTCTACAATTCCAGCTCCACTGCTCGCTCCAATGTGGTAGCCATTGGTCACGTATGCCTACTGAGCACTTGAAATTTAGCTAGCACAACTAAGCTTTTAACTTAGTTTAATTTTAATTAACTTGAGTATGAATAGCTAGTGGCTACCCCTGGGCAGCACCGGTGGGTGATTAGCAAGGATCCATGTGTTTTCCCATGTAAGCATGATTAGACCCCTGTTAAATGGTGTTGACTCTGTCAGCTAACACTGCACCCACTGATGAAGCAACCTTCTGCTTCACCCTTCTTCCCATGCAGGGGCCTCCAGAAGAACCTGGAGGAGAAGGTGAAAGGATTTACAGATTGGCCAACCGGTGGATTACCGAATGTAGAAATGCCTTCCAGGAAGCCACCACTGACTCTCCCCAGCTTTCTCTCCTCTATCCTTGCCTTTCCCCATTCCCACAGCGGTTTATTCCTTGTGTCAAGTTGAGCCAGGCATTACTGTTGCTTATGCACCTGTCCCAGCTCCTTATCTAGGCCCTTCGAGGGTAGAGTTCTGGATCACCCTTGCATCTCTCAGAGTACCTGGCACAGTAGCTTAAACGGTAAGTGCTGCCTGGTGGCTGCATGTATGAAGTGCCTGTCCTCCTGTGCAGGCTGAATTCTGAAGGTGGCCGCCCATTGGAGGTACATCAGATACAGCACCAGCCTCCGTCTGGAAAGGTGACCGCTGATGTCTGTTCACAAGTGGCTCTGATGACCTCTGACTTCTCCCTCAGCTAACACTGCCTTCCTCCATGACCAGGCTGAGTATTTCCTCTGCTTTGTTCTACTTCCTGCTTTTGCCATTTTTGCCTCCAAAATTCACAGCACTGTGATGAGTCTGGTGTCTAAAGAAAACTTTTGGTGGGAGGCTGCTGTCTTCAAATTTATATTTTTACAAAGTGTTATAGTAAACTACCACTGACCACTAGGACTCATTAGAGGAAACCCCATCACAGACTTTTTATTATTTAATCTTGAGCACCTTTTTTTCCAAACCGATTCTTAGTGTCTAAAAAGCCAATCTGTCACAGTTATGACTTGGTGAACTCCTGGCGTCAGTAGGAAAACAACCACACAGTACACTCCAGTGCTGTAGGCCAGAACAGACAGGCTGGTGTGCACTGCGTGATGGCTTCGCTGTTGCTAACAGCCACAGCGCCCTGGGATAGAAATACGCTCATATTTCCATGCTGGCTTCTGAGCTGTCCCTGTTGAACATCTGTGTGCTCAGAATTAGCCCTGCTATGTCCCTTTGACCTGTTCCGTTTGAACTGTCCTGGATGTAAATCTAAGCACAGGGTGTGAATCACCGGGGGTGATGATAGGTAATTGGATGGGGAACTTTACCAGGAGCATGAGAGCATCAGAGATCCCATGTTCTCAAAGGAAAGAATTTTTTTTTTTTTCAAAAAACAGAAAGTAATATTGGGAGGGATATATTTTTTAATTTTCCTGGAGAAAATAAGTAGATTTTTCAAAGAAATTATGTTTCAAAAACAGGCCAAATGTTTTAACAAAGTGTTTAAGATTATACATCCAAATAGTAAATCTTAGTATTTCCTCAACACTTAAATTAATGGATCTTTTAAAAGCTTGTGTTATGGGAATTGGATATTTGGAAAAATGTATCTGTCCTTCACTAACAGATACTTTGCCTTAATAGAAATCACAGCACTCAGTAATAACAAATCTTTATGTAGAATGACTCAATACAATTTAAAAAATGAAATCAGGAAATCAACAATTTTCAACACTACCACACAGGTCTTAAAGAGCTAATACTTTTATGTTTATAAATGTAACAAGTAATCTTTGTGGGAAGTAGAGAAAATGAATTTTTTTGCCCAATTATAGAAGAGAGTTTCTTTTCCTATAGATGTCATTGAAGTATTTGCATTTACAGAACAGAGAAAAGTAAAATGTGTAAAATGTCTATCCCATCAACAGCACACCCCAGGCATGGTCTGCGGTGAATGTCAACTAGTGTTGTTGAGGGGGCTTAACCACATCATGGACAGAGAATATTTTCTTAGATTCATTCAACAACTTGCCTTTTCCTGACCCTGGTACTGGTACAGCAGTGTTGAAACAAACAAAATGAGTAGTGTGTTAATAAATGGAAGATATCAAAGTACTTCACATATGTTTTACTTTTCCCAGTAAATATTTGTGTGTTTGCAATAAAATTGTTAATATGGATTATTCAAAAAATATTAAAGATTTTTACTTTTACCAGCAATAGATTTATGATACATATATTGATGTCTGATGAAATTCAAACTACTCAACTTTGTAATGGTTTCAAATGCAAAAACATGAATTGTCTTAAAAATAGAAAATCTCAAATGGAAATATATCTCCTCGAAACATGCTGAGTCTTTGCATAACCTAGCTAATTTTTCTCCATTTTCTTTACATATCTCTTTGTGTTAGTTTGTCACTTGGAGAAATATTTAGCATATGGTTTAAGAACTGATAGTTCAATAAATAATTGACCTAAGGATTCCATTTGGCCTCCAGCGTAAAGTGAGTCAGTAGTGACACACGTGTTGAGAAAATGGAATCTTACATAGTATTAACAGGAGTATTTCCAGAACATTGCCAGATGTTCTGACAATGTTCTGGAAATACTAACAGACCCTTGACAAAATAATGAGTTTTCCCAGGAAGGATGACCAAGTGGGTGAGAGATTTATAAGCCTTGCATAAATCATGGTTGATGGAACCATTTAGGATGAGCGATTAAAATTCCTTTATTCAAATGTGTGTGCACAAACGCACACACATACAATACTTTTATCTATCGGGCTTATGCACAGGAGAAAAGACCAACTCCATGTGGTTCCAACAGCAGAATAGGACCAATGAGCAGATTCCAGCTTCATATTCAAGTGGACCCTTGAACAAGAGGGGTCTGAGCTGTGTGGATCCCTCACACCTAGATTTTCCCTGCCTCTGCCACCCCTGAGATAGCAAGACCCATCCTTCCTCCTTCTCCTCTTCCCCAGTCTACTCACCATGAAGTAGATGAGGGCAAAGACCTACAAGATGATCCAATTGCGCTAAGTGAAGGTATTCTCTATTTCTTACAATTTTTTTTTAAAATTTTACCAAATTACAGGTTACATAATTTGCTTTTGTACATTATAAGTCAAAGTTATAAATGAGACTTTCCCCCAATGTATGTGCAATGCACCATTTAGACATGCGTTTACCCAACAGTTCCTCCCACTTACCTAGGTGAGTCTTGCTTCCCAATGTGTGTGTAAGTGTTGATTGATTACTCCCAATTTAGTATTGAGTACATGTGGTATTTGTTTTTCTGTTCTTGTGATACTTCACTTAGAAGAATGGTCTCCAGATCCATCCAGGTGGCTACAAAAACTATTAGATTACCATTATTTTTTATGGCTGAATAGCACTTCATGGTATACATATATATATTACATTTTGTTAATCCATTCATATATTGAAGGGCACTTGGGTTGTTTCCACATCTTTGCAATTGTGAATTGTGTTGCTATAAACATTAATGTGCAAGTGTCTTTTTGATAAAATGCCTTTTATTCCTTTGGATAAATACCTAGTAGTGGGTAGGATTCCTGGATTAAAAGTGAGGCCTACTTTTAGTTCCTTTAAACATCTCCACACTACTTTCCATGGAGGTTGTAATAGTCTGTGGTTCTACCCACGGTTCCTTTCTCTCTGTACCCATGCCAGCACTTGTTTTGGGACTTTTGGATAAGATCCATTCTCACTGGTGTTAGGTGATATCTCATTGTGGTTTTGACTTACATTTCCCTGATGATTAGATATATTGAGCATTTTTTAAATGCGTTTGTTAGCCGTTAGACTATCTTCCTTTGAAGAGTTTGTGTTCATGTCTTTTGCTCACTTTTTAATGGGGTTGTTTGATTTTTTTTTCCTGATTTGCTTGAGTTCTTTGTTAATTCAGGTTATCAGATGTATAACACGAAAATGTTTTTTTCCATCCTGTAGATTGTCCATTTATTCTGTTGACTGTGTCCTTGGCTGTGTAGAAACTTTTTAATTTGATCAGGTCCCATTTGTTCATTTTTGTTATTGTGATTGCTTTTGGAGTCTTCTTCATAACTTCTTTTCCTAGAATGATATCTGTAAGAGTGTTTTTCCAATATTTTCTTCTAGGATTCTTGTAGTTTTATGCCTTATGTTTAAGTCTTTTATCCATCTTAAGTTTATTTTTGGAAGTGGTGAGAAGTGAGAAGGAGGGAACCCTCCCCAACTTCTTCTATAAAGCGAACATTACCCTGATACCAAGACCAGGAAAAGTCTCAAAAAAAGAAAACTACAGACCAATATCATTAATGAATAGCGACACAAAAATACTCAATGAGATCCTAGCATATAGAATTCAGTTGCACATCAAAAACATAACGTATCATGACAGGTGGGCTTCATCTTAGTGATGTAAGGCTGGTTCAAGATATGCAAATCCATAAACATAATTCATCACATAAACAGAAAAAAAAACAAAGACCATATGATTCTCTCAATAGATGCAGACACAGCATTTGACAAAATTTAGCATTTTTTTTGTAAGAACCAAAATTTAGCATGCTTATTTTAGTTTAAGAAAATAGGCATAGGTGGGACATTTCTTAAACTGATAGAAGCTATCTACAAGAAACCCAAAGCCATATCATTCTTAAACTGATAGAAGCTATCTACAAGAAACCCACAGCCATATCATACTGAATGGAGTAAAATTGAAAGCATTTCCACTTAGAACTGGAACCAAGGAAGGATGGAGTAAAATTGAAAGCATTTCCACTTAGAACTGGAACCGAGGAAGGATGTTAACTATCACCACTACTATTCAACATAGTACTGAAAGTCCTAGGCAATGTGATCATATCAAGAGTATCCAAATAGGGATACATGAGGTCAACTATTGCTCATTGATGATGATATGATTTTATACTTAAGAAATCATGAGACTCCTAGAGGTGACCAAGAACTACAGCAGTGTCTTGAGATATAAAATCAATGTTCACAAATCAGGAGACTTTATATATGCCAACAACAAGTAAACTGAGAATCAAATCAAAGACACAATACCCTTCACAATAGCACCAAAGAAAGTTACTTGGATTTTACGTAACGAAGGATGTGAAGGATGTCTACAGAGAGAAGTATTAAACACTGAGAAAAGAAATAGCAGAGGATATTAACAGATGGGGGAACATACCATGCTCATGGCTGGGAAGAATCAACATTGTTAAAATGTCTATACTATGCAAAGAAATCTGTAGATTCAATTCAATCCTAATTAAAATACCAACATCATACCTTGAAGATCCTGAAAAAATATTTCTATGTTTCACACGGAACTGTAAACAACCTTGAATAGCCAACACGATTCTTTGAAATAAGAACAAATCTGGTGAAGTCACATTACCAGACTTCAGATTATACTACAGGTCTAAAGTGATCAACACAGCATGGTCCTGGCACAAAAAATAGAGACATAGACATACGGAACAGTGCAGAGAACCTGGAGATGAAATCAGTCCCATATCACCATGTGATCAAAAGCAAACAAAAGCATACCCTGGAGAAGAGAATCCCTATTTAATAAACGATGCTGGGAGAACTAATTAGCCACATATAAAAGGCAGAAACTCGACCCCGCACCTCTTGGCACTTACAAAAATGAACTCCACTCTTAAATATGGTGCTGTACTGACCTTTGACGTGGACCTTGGGTAAATTTTCACCTTATGTTTTATCAGTGTTTAGAACCACACAGGAAACTAAATTGTGGGATCTAAAGGTAAAGAATGTGTGAGACCCCATGAGCCCCTCCTTAGCTGATTTCATTCATTGTTCCAATTTAGAATAGATCAGTCTTATTATATATTAATAGTTAGCTTTCCCAGATATATCCAGAAGCTGTTCTCCTTTTCAATCATCTCTTTTGCTACCATCAAAGTTAATGTTTAAAGCCAAATATAGTTGAGCCTTTGTAAGGTGACCACTCAAGGGACTGTAACAAGCTTGTCATCACATGGAGGTGGTCAACATAAGGCCCCAGACCTTCTGTGTTGATATGTACATGTGGTAAATGTCAGGTCTATGAAAATGAGGTCAACTTAAGGAGGTGGTCAGTTAGGGAGGTGGTTAGCTATGGAGAATCTACTTTATAACTATGACACTCCTTTGAGAAAATCATCCGTGGTGCCTCCCAAGTTGGAATCAGGTTAGACTTCCTAGTAAATGGTCAAGCAGCATTTCTGGGCCGCCCACCTGTGCTTAAGGGCTGTGGATTTTAATCACATTACACAAAATACAGCAAACAGGTGGACACCTCTGTGTGCGGCCTGTTTTGTCCATGCTAATTTCTATTCTTGAAATACCTTTCCCTCTGATTTTCTTCTCTCTATCTTTCTCCCCCACTTTTCTTCTTGGTGACAGAACTTGCCCTTCCCAAATGAACAGAAATCTCCCTTCTCTGGGAAGCTGCGTCTGACTTTTAAAAAGTAATCCTTACCTCTGTTGCGCTCCTATGTCTGTGTGTCTGTGGATGGGCTCAGCCACATTTGTAGTTAATTTTGTTCAGTATGAATTTTTCTTCCTTCTGGACTGTGAGCTCCCTAAGCATGGAGACAAAGACATTTAGCTTTGCACTTTCAGGATCTGGTACTTAATAGACACAATAATACAACACAGTGCTGGCCCATAACAGGTAAAGACTAAGTAAGTTTTGGGTACTAGAATTGTATCTGTTGCATATTCTCAGGTCGTCTTTGTCTCTATAATTCCATGATTTCTCAGTGGCATAATGGGGATATAAATATTTTTATACAATTCAAATGGAAATGACTTCACTAAACATAGTCTTGTAAATGACAAGGTAGCACGCTTAGGAAAAGCCAAGTCCAGAAATTACACAAGTCTTGTCCAGTTTAACATTCACTGGCTTTCCAAAGTCTATGTGGCTTTTGGTTGTTGAAAGAAACCACTGGCTCTGTCTTCCCCTGTAGGATTCACTCACAGCTTTGGAAAGGCACCTGGGTAGACACAGCCGTGGGAACATGTAAGCAGAGTGGGTGTGCGTGCCTTTTGTGAGATGTTCTCGCTCGCTGCCTCCCGACCACATGCCACTAAAGAAAGAAAGTGATTCTGAGCATGGGAGGCCGGTGAGATCATTTGTCCCCTCTAGCGAAATGAGTTCCCCATGATTGGATATAGCATCACAGTCACATGAATTGAGCTTGGCTTATGTTTATAAACATCTGCCTGATGTTTGATTATTTCATACATTTGTTACTTAAAAAACATTCTTAATACCAGAGAAACTTTAGAGAGCAGCCTGGAATGAATGCCACCATTAAAGTAAATTTCAGAAAAAGATGGTCTCCTGGCAATTGTAAGTGGCCGAGGAAAGCAAGATCCTTCCATAGCGTCCGTACAGATAGTCTCCAACACAGGCAACTCTCCTTCTCCTGTGCTCCCTCCCAAAAATGGCAAATTCACATCCAACATGGAGTGCTTCCTCTGGGGTTTTGCCTAGGCTCCAACTTGTCATTTCTGGCACCCTCTTCGTCACTGCCTCGTGGTGTCAGCAGCAGGACGTGGCCAATGACGGCTCTGGCCGGTGGGTGCAGCTGGAAGCAAGGTGCATGGGAAAGGTCCCTCTGATTGTCAGCGAAGCACTCAGCGGGGATCTGTTAGCATTTCCTTTCAAAAACTATTCTTGCTGAGAGGTTTAAAGTTTGAACTTCAATTTTCTATTGGTTTCAAAGTCATTGTCATGGATAGTTGGCTTCTTAATTAAAATCCTATCTAGTGAAAACTTCTAAACATATTGTTTGATGAAAAAATTTTCACTGGTTGCAGGACAATAAAAAGAAATAAAGTTCACTTGGCCTTTGTATTTCTGTTTACTTTTGTGTGATGCAAGTTATTAAGTTCACAAACACTTAGTCATTGTGTCCCCTGGAAGGGATGAGTAGTCATCTCTTAAAAATGTTTACCAAAGCCACCCGCACTCTGCTGACTCGGGGTTTGATGCTGTGCCCCTTATTTATAATCTTGACTGCGCAGCCCTAAATTAACAACAGATCCCGGCTCGCTTCCTAAGACCCAGGACTCTTAGGAGGCCTCTATTCTCATTGACCTGAAAAAAGATGTATGTCTGTGTTTCTCATTAAATACTACAAAAAATTGGCAGAAGCACCTCACTGCACACATGTAAGAAGCCTGATGTGTTCATTTCCACCAAAATTTACAACACGGCTTTGGTTTCATGAGAGAATATAAGATCCTTAAAAAAAAAAAAAAAAAGTCTGCCTATATCTTAAATTTGTAAATGCCTGCCAAGGAGTTCATAGGCCTCCTGTAAGATTCCCCAAATCTTCCTTTTCTTTTTTACCACCCAAAACTTATATTTCCTTAAAGCCTTTTATAAAGATAGCCTGCTCATTCATCTCACATTGTAAAAAGAAAAAATTTCTAAAATAATTAATTTAAATTTTAAACATGAGAGCACTCATGTAGTGAGCACTTTCAATTTTTTTTTTTTTTTTTTTTTGCAGTTTTTGGCCAGGGCTGGGTTTGAACCTACCACCTCCGGCATATGGGGCCAGCACCATACTCGTTGAGCCACAGGCACTGCCCAGTTTCAAATTCTTACTGCATTTGATACCTTCCTTTTTTTAAACTTAAAACTTTTATTTTTACATTTATTTATTTTAAATTAAACAGATAACATTGTATGTCATTATCAAGTACGACACGGGGTTTGAAGTACACATACCTTGTGCAATGGGTAAATCTAATTACCAAATGCATTACATCACACGGCTGTCACTTGTGTGGTAAGTGCACAACATCCACTCACATTTTTCAAGAATACAATTTTTCATCATTAACTGTGGTCCCTGGACTGCGATCTCTTCCTCCTGTCTTACTGTAATCACACATCCCTTGATGAGCGCGTCTGATCTGTCTCCCTACCCCTGACGGCCTCAGCCCTTGGTAGCCCCCATTCCACTCTCTGTTTTTCTGTGATCAGCTTTTTGGATTTCAGCTGTGAGAGAGATCCTTTGGTATTAGCCAATGTGGAAGACAGTGTAGACATTCCTCAAAAAACTAAAAATAGATCTGCCGTGTGATCCAGCAATCCCACTACTAGGGATGCACCAAAAAGAAATTGAAATTGTCCATCAGAGACATCTGTACCCCCACGTTTATTACAGCACTATTTACAGCAGCCACGATGTGGGGTCCACGTCAGTGCCCATCGGTGGAGGAGCAGGTAAGGAGAGGGTGGTGCACTTCACTTCACCTCAGCCCTACGTGATGGGATATTATTCAAATTCAGGTGGTAAGTAAGAAAAACAGGTTGAGAAACTTCAGAGATCTAACGTCTCAGAGGCAGGACACCAAGAGATGAAACTGAGATCTCAGGGCATTTGACTCCAAGTCCTGAGCTCCCTTCTCCTCAGCTTGTGACCTCCACACACTCAATCCATCGAGAATGCACCATAGCCAGGCACGGTGGCTCATGCCTGTGATCCCAGCACTCTGGGAGGCTGGAGCAGGGACATCGCCTCAGCTTGGGAGGTTGAGACCAGCCTGAGCAAGAATGAGACCCCCGTCTCTAAAAAGAGAAATACTACGTTATCAAAGGTACCTGTAGTCCCAGCCTTGGGAGGTTGAGGCAGGAGGATCCCTTGAGCCCAGGAGTTCAGGAGTTCAAGGTTGCTGGGAGCTGCAGTGTTCTACCTGGGGCAACAAGAGAAAAAAAAAAAAAAAGAACCACTCCTGGGATCTAGAGCCGTGATGTTTTGGCCTGTAACTAAGAAGGACTTCAGAGATTCATAGGACATGACTGTAACTAAATTCTTTCCATTCCTAAATTTTAACAAGTTTTCTTTCACTGTTTCTATTAAGCAAGGCAAAAGAGTAACAAAGCCTAGTATGGAGCCTGCTTCATTCTAGCAGTAGATAATATTTATCTTTCAATATGTAACTAAGTTGAGCATCCCTGTGCATTTTATTAAAAGATGCATTTCCAAAAAAAGCTTTTTATAATTGATCATTTATATATTACTAACATGTGTATCTTGTTTTGCCTGTTTGTCTACTATTAATAATAAATGGTACTGATAACTCAACCCAGAAAATAATATTAAAAACTTAGACCCTTACGATCACTGGAAATTTTATAAATCTCTACTTTTAATTTCTGTACCTATTCCATTACAGAGAAATGTGATGAAATGAACAAAAATAGACTCTAAGCTTTAAACATATTATATTTGAATACCATTCTGTGGTAGATATGGAAAGGAGATATGAATTCAAAAAGAAAAGAAAATGGGATGATGCAAATTATTGGACTGTGAAAGGAGAGATTATATTGTGTTTTTCAAGGGGGTAATGATTGGTGGGTAGTGAATATTTTGGTGCTAGATTCAATTGGATGCGTTTAAAGAAATGACAAAATGGCATAATGTAAAGTGTTCATGTTTCTAATACACTGCTTCTTACAGCCAGGGACATGGATGGTAAATTCACAAGGAGCTCCCTAAGGAGTTGACCCCCTGCAAGGTGGCACTGCCTGGTTTTCACAGTGTGAACAAATCCACCCTATCTCTTTCCAATTGACCAACAGTTTAACAACTGAATGACAAAATTGCTAAAAATTTAACAATTGGGTCTCCACAACCTATACATGCCAACTCCAGCCAATTACTTATAATATAATATGGAATGTCAGAATAAAGATGCACGAAGCCCTCATCACTTACAAGTTCCTTCATTTGAAAGCCTTTGCCCAAATTTCATGAGAAACTTATTTGAAATACAAGTAAATCCCTAGTCCTGGGAGCGCCCTCACCCTCAACTTTAGGCATTCATAGAGATGTTGTCTTTTCCATCTATGATGATTCCCCAAATTATCTGTATTTAAGAATTACTGATGGAGCTGTGGGGAAAAAGTCAGGCTCCACTTTGAACTTATTAAATAAGAATCTCTGATGTCGGGACCCCTCCATGTTTATTTTAACAAGCACCATTGATGATCCTGAGACAGTCGGCTCAGCCAGCCTCCTCTCCTGGGAGCTGCTTCTCTGCAAGATCAAAATAACAGAAAAAAGCGATTGAGGTCGAAGTCTTTCATCACCCTCTCAGTGTGAGACAATCAGGAAACCTCCGCAGGCTGGTGTCTGGCTTCCTTCCCTAGACAGCTGGGGAAAGTTGTCTACTGGACCAATACTTAATTCCTGAGTTAGGTCGTGAAACCACACTTGACTGTGGCCAGGGAACAAGACAGGCCATTTTCTGGAATGACTCTGAGAACAGAACAGTGGTGCCTGAGATCTGGACCTGAAGTCAAGGAGGAAGGCGGCTGGGAAACGTCCCAGCCTCTGAAACTTCTTTTCTGCATCTTATCCCAGAGCACCTGCTGTGGTCTGACTATGTCTCCCAAAATTCAGAGGTTGGAAGCTTAATCCCTTATATGACCATGTTGGGAGGTGGTTGGGTCCTCTTCGCTCTGCCCTCAGGAGTGGACCAAGGCTGCGATAGAAAGGTTGGTGGATGTGAGCTCTCTCTCCTATGCTTCTGCCTGGGCGGACCCAGCAAGGAAGCCCACACCAGATGACCAGATGCTGGCGCCCCCAGACTCAGGCATTCTGTGGCAGCCACGCAGACAGCACAAGGCCATCCTCCATCACGCCCTCATCAGCTTTGTGACTTCTTCCCTTGGGGCAAACCTAGCACACCGGGAGGTTGTGGGAACCCAGTGAAATTGTGGGTTGCAAGTGCGGTATAGAAGTTAAGATTGTGCTTTACCTGTTAAGAGAACAAAGCATTATTGCAATTCCAAACTGACACAAAAGAACAGTGCCTACCAGAGATGTGTATCTCCCAGCTGCACGGGTAGCATTCTGGGGGACTCAGAACCTAAGTATTTATTGTTTGGCAAGAGTAGAGCTGTTCTGTGGGACAGTTGGCTCTGAAGATTAACTAACCATCAGATGCTTCGGGTTCTTTTCCGTGGCTTCCCAGAACCCAGAGCCGTAACTATTAGGTAGGTAGTTAGGACACAGCTCTCCTGGGGAAGGTGAACAAGGGCCCCCACCTTGATGCCACCACCTTAATTCTGTCCCAAGTGATTCTCACACCTGGGATGGAGGGCCCACCCTACAATTTACTGTCAGAACTTAGTGAGTCAAGTGCACAAGGATGTAGAGGGCTCTCCAGCCCAGCAATAGGTGCCACAGAGTCTGGGAGATGACCTAGAACAGGCTGAAAGATAATATGTAGTCCATACCCCTCCTCCCATGGCCCTCGGAGAGGCTTGAGGCATGTCCACTTGCACAGTAAAACAGTGGCTCACGGTGACCTCAGAACCCCGAGGGGGGCTTGACCCAGGTGGTATAAAACAGAACCGCTGGCCATGTCCCTGGCCTCTTTGCCTCTTGCCTACTTGCTGTAGCAATGGAGGCCGGCTCCCTAAGGCAAACGAATGTGTCTTTCTCTGCAAGCCCAGTATACCTCATTCTCACTCTGTAAACCCATCTTTCTCTTTCTCAATAAACTTTGTTTCATGCTTCCCTTACTTTGGGGTATCTGTCTATTTTCTGACCAAGAATATCCCAAGAAGTGGAGGACCCAAGAGTGAAGACAGGCCAGCTTCCTGGACACCCGACGTTTGAGGACATGGGCAGCTGCCTTGAAACTCCGCATAACTACAGGGGAAGGTCCAGCTCCAGGGCGTGTGGGCTCCTCTGAGCCTCAGAGCCCTTCCCTTGTGTCCCAGCACTGAAGGCCTTAGCTCTGTATCTCTGGCTGATAATGACTCTGTTACAGGAGGTCCCTGGGTTACAAACCAGACAGGTTCTGTAAATTTGTTCCTAGGTCGAATTCGTATGTAAGTTGGAACAGGTACATTTACCTATTACCTGTAATAGCCTCCATTGTGAGAGTCGGATGTGTAAGTTGGAACAGGTACATTTACCTATTACCTGTAATAGCCTCCATTGTGAGAGTCAGATGTCCGTCGGATGCTTGTAACTTGGGGACTGCCTGTGTGAGAAGTGTATCAGATTTGGAAGGAAAGCCCTGCCATCTTCTGCTCCCACTCCGTGCCCTCATCTCGGACTCAGGGACCAGGATTTTCAGGAAGCAGACCCGCTTGGTAATTCAAATGCAGGACGGAAGATGCTCTCAGTGAGAATTGTCCCTGCTCTCCTGCCGGGAGTGGAGGACTGCCTTGGGGACTGAGACTGGCCAGCTGGATGGGTCTTTCCCCTTGAATTTCCTATGTCACTCCCAGAAGGCTCTCGGACTGTCAGTGTGTATTCAAAATCATTGCTGGAGGTTATATCCTCATTCAGCGCACAGTGGAGCCTGTGTGAGCAATCGCTATTAGACGTTTCCTGCTGAGACATCCCCAGGTGCGAGAGAAGTTGACTTATTGGCTATGAGAAAACACATTCCTCACTTTGGTAAGTGAACTGCCTTTGTCTGGCTAGATTTCTCATGGAATGTTATAAACACACAGGAAAGCACAGAGAACGTGATATAACTAGCATCCACCGCAATAAGGTACAATATCATGTTACAGATTCAATAAAGCATTTCAGATTCAATTAGAGACCCCGGGCAGCCCTTCTTGGCTTTGCTTACCTCACCCATCCTCAGGGGGAGCCGATCCTCTGAAGTTAGTTTCTTTCTTTCTTATGTATAAACTTATATTCTTAGAATATGCATAGATTTCCATAAGTAATGTGAAATGATGAATGAAAGCGCTCTATAATGTCTTATTTGACAATGTGAACATTGCTTTCTTGGCATTATTATTGCTAATATTGCTTGATATTTTGATGCAGTCATCGTCTGTTTTCTGAATGTATTTATCTTCGTTCATTCTTTACGTGGTTTTTGTTTCTAGTCCTTGTCTTAAACATTGTTGTTGTTATTGAATTTTAAGCCTTTTAAATTCTGTGAAGGCAAAAAGTGGAAACCTAATTAACACATGTATATATAAAAATAAAAAAAGAACAAGCAATGTGAAATGATGAATATTTTGAATTTTCATATATGTGGAATAATATCATATGTGTCAATCTGCACTTTTTCCATAATGATGTCTAAAACATTTATATGCACAGCATATAAGTTCATACAGGTCAATTTTATTTATTTTTCTGTCTTACTAGAAGTACATATATATATGTGTATAGACCTCAATTTATCTATTTCAGGTCTTTTTCTAGTTTTTCACTATTATAAGATATTATAAAATGAGCCCTTTTGTACACATCTTTTTGTGCATTTAGGATACGAATTCTTACAGTTTTCAAACCTAGAAATGGGATCGTTTCACCAAAACTCATCTCGATCAGGTCAACTTTACTGTGTCAGGAGAATCTTCAATTATGTTGTCTTCCAAAAGTTTTAAAGTGTGTGCTTTTAGGTTTTTAATACATCTAAAATTAATTTTCTCTGTGTGTGAGGCAAGGATAATTATTCTGTTAAACATGGAAAATCATTTGTTCCAGCAAAATTTATTGACTAGCCCATCCTTTCTCCTTTGATATTGCTACACTTCTGTGGCGTGTCAAATTTCCACATTCTGAGTTCTTCACTCTGGTCCCTGCTCACCCACTTCTGTGCCAATGCCCCATGGTATTTTTTTAATTACTCTAGTTGTTTCATAAGACTTAACATATTATAGGTAACTTATTCTTCTTCACAACTATCTTAATTATTCTTGTCTCTTTATTCTGCCATATGAATTTTATCATCTTTTGAAGTTTTGCACATTTCCAACTAGAATTTTTTTTTTTAAACTGGGATTGCAGTGAATTTTAGATCCATTGTAGGAGTTTAAATACCTTTGAATGGTGGAATTTCCTATGTTTGAAGAGCCTCTTATGTCTCTCAATATTATATATTTTATTAGATCGCAGACAGTTTTGGATTTGTCCTTGTGCACCTCAAAGTTATTTCCTGGTTGTCATTCCCTTTCCCATCACCAGAATTTACTGCTCCAAATTCAATGAACTCTTTCTTTTTATTTTTTTTTTTATTATTGAATCATAGCTGTGTACATTAGTGCAGTCAAGGGGTACAATGTGCTGGTTTCATATACAATCTGAACTATTTGAACTATTTTCATCAAACTGATAGCCTTCACGGCATTTTCTTAGTTATTGAATGAAGACATTTGTATTCTGCATTTAGTAAGGTTCACCTGTAACCTTCTAAGATGCACCATAGGTGTGACCCCACCAGTTACCCTTCTCCACCCTAACCTCACCCCTCCCCTCCCCTCCCTTGCCCCTTTCCCCATATTCTTGTGCTATAGTTGGGTTATAGCCTTCATATGAAAACTATAAATTAGCTTCATAGTAGGGCTGAGTACATTGGATACTTTT